>CAIGRO010100567.1:0-17599 GCA_903798355.1 Fraxinus baroniana | reverse complement strand
GGGCCCCCCCCCCTTGCCCCCCCCCCCCCCTCCCACTAAATCCGTCCCTGATGGACCCTATACTACCAGGGGCAAAAACAAAGACGGACCAATGTAGTTGTAGCCCACGTTTTGTAGAAATTAAAATTCAAACTTAATTTTAAGTCATAGTCAATCAACAACTAATCTTAATAACATATTTTATGAAATTCATAATTTTTCAACTACACATTTCATTTATATTCATAAAAACATCTAATTTAATCCTCCGGCGTAATATATTTGAGTACACTTATCTTTTTAGAGTTTGACAAGATCAAGTAAATGAACGAAATAATTGGTTTCGTTAGCAACGGAGGATTTGGTTTCTTTTTAGAGTCCTCAATGGTAGGGGATAGACCTTTTGAAACCTCCTTTTGACAAAAAATGGCAATGCGTTTTGAACAAGATACGTAAAAGGGAATATGCATGTGTAAAGAGTACTTCATAGTTATTATTCCAATCAAAGCTACCTTGTAATGGATGCATTTCTAAAATTAATACTGTCTTATGTGGTATTTTTGTAGCTTTTCAAAGAGAGAAGCTATTTGGATCTACTTGTTGGCAAAATTCAAATTCTTCGAGTGGTCGAGAAGGAAATGTTATTAACCGTCGTGAATATAGAAAACCACGAAATTTCATTTTCTTCGGTGTTTTTTCAAGTTTCATCTCTTTGACAACTTTAGCAATCTAATTGTAACTCACATTGCTCGTGCCGTGAGTTTATAACCAATTGAACATCATCCTCTTACAAGCACGTCTTAAGGGTAAATTCTACGCAATGTGTTTATTACAATTAGTAACAAAGTAGGACTCCGTCTAGGAGAACCGTCTTAAACGCTCCTCAAGCTCTACTTGCCACTTTCTGGATGGGCTGACAGCTAAAAATTTAAATAATAAAGAATCGGGCGACTTGGGAAGATACAAGTAACATGACACAATAACCAAAAAGGATTACTACTGGTATAAGTGGATGAATAGACAGAGAATACTTTAGACATACTTGAAAGATGAATTTTTCTTAAAATATACAATAGCCGGTCCCAAAAGGTCAAAGAAATCCCAAGGGAAAAGTATTCCCAACCCAAACCATAGTAGAAATAACATTTGGCTTGACGGAGAAGGGCCACGTATGAAGAGGAAAAACTATTGCTTTTTCTAAGAAATAAGAGCTGATTGGTAGAGTGGCTTCTTCTACTACACTACAAGGCAAAAAGGTATGAAAAGACATTTTAACTAGAGGAAATGTGATAAGCATGAATGGTCTGTAAGGGAATGTAAAATGTTTTTTGGAATAGTGACTTAAACTTCACCCTTGTCTAAGCAAACTCCCCTCATTTCTCTCTCCCCCTCTTGTGTTTCTTATTTCACTCCATTCTTTCTTTCACATACCATGTGCCACACCCGCTTCTCGAAATGGGGTGGCTGCAGTCCCTCTTCTCTCCATTGAAGAAGCTGTGGATTCGTCTGCACTCTGCCCAAAAAAAGAGTAAGCTATTCTCATTAACAATCCCTTGCTTCAAATGTTTGTTTTGGCTTCATGACTTTTATTGCTAATTCGATGCCATCTACTTCAGCTAGGCATCAGTCACTTTTATTCGACTTGTTCTTCTTCCCCGTTCTTCCAAACGGAAGCCCACATTTTCTTCAGCTTTTGTTAGTTAGTTATTGCATGACAACATACAATTGCATTTGCACCCTGCATCAAAAGTTCATCCTCTTCATATTGTGCATTCCCCATGTTTATGAGAAGGCATTTATCTAGCCAACTCACTACATTTTCGTCGTTTTTTTTTTTCAGGTAGAGGGATATATATACTGTACGAGGATGTCAAGTCCTGCCACTACGAAGACGTGCATGTTCTTTGGTCCATATTAGTGGAATCACATCCACGGGCATTGCCACCTTCCAAATGACATTCCCACATACAACTAAACACAACAGTGAATGGGAGATTTACAGCCATGTATACAAGATAGTAACTTCTCCCAAATTTAAGTTTTGTTTTCACATTTTCGTTTTCAATTTCTTGTGAGTGCGCTTATAGAATGTAATAAGTTATTGATGTTAAGATCTGAGAAACATGAATAGTCAATAGTATAGAAAAAAGAAATGTGTTTATAAGAAGCTCAGGTGAGATCTATCAATTTACTACTTTTCTGGGAAAATAAGTAATCTGAGTGTAAAGTAAATATTTTCTAATTTTATGTGGCTTCTTGTTGAGATATCGGTTTCCAGAAGTTCAGGTAGCAGTTATATAGGTTCTTCACACATTTCTTTAGTTTAACAATGGTTTAAGTTATGAAAGCTATTGAATGGATGTAATAACCTAAATGATTTCGATGTCTGTCCGCAGTCCTCAAACAATTAGGAACTTTGAACAACTTTGATGGTAACTTTCATAACATATAGCATAAATCACAACAATATCTGATAATACTGTCTATCATTATAGATTTAATTGATAAATGTTTCACACTGTACATCAATTGGGTTCTGTCCCCAAATAGAAATATTGAGTTCACAAACGACTTGCAAAGCATCGTTGGTCGAACAAATAATTCATCAGCATGATAATACAGATATTATTGGGAAATGAAATGATAATACCTCATAAAAGCATGGCACGTTCTTCATCATGACTATTGCCGTATTGGGATAAAAATGCCATCCTGATCAGTCTCAATATCCAGATCCTATATCAGAGAACATTTAACCCAAATAAAAAAATGGACTGATTTCTAAGTCCACTCATTTCGTCGGTCACCAGAAAGTTCAGCAGCAATGACTTTCTCTTGTGAGATTCGTTCTTTTTACATAAAAAAAATCATCATTATCAATATTTCAAAAAGAATAATTGGACAAGCCTCAAGCATAGAAAATTAAGCAGAACAATATAATCTAGAAATAATGAAACTAAAAGCAAAAAAAGAAAATTTGGAGTTTAACCCAGAATTTATAATGCCTTTCTCCCATCAACCCATTGGAATTTGTTAGATGACAAAAATATGGAATCCAATAACGAAATATTTAAAAATATGAAATTAATAAAAGGTCGTGATCCAAAGTGAAAAAATAAACAACATTGAGAGGATACGAACATTTAAAATGAAAAACTTAAAACAAATATGATTCTAAAGTTGACTAAGACTTGTCCTAAAAAAATTATTTAAAGGAAGAACTTACATCTTTTCAAGGCAGCAGAAGAGAGGTGGTCAACCACGCCTGGTAGCCATTCTTTGAAATATTCTTGGCTATTAACCTCTGTATGCGATAAGGCGCCTAGAGGAGTGACAGTTATCTGCAATATAAAAGGTGAAAGATAAATTAATATGGAGCTCCCTTTCTAAAGAAATCTCACGGTTTAAAACAGATGTAACTTACATATCCTTCTTGAAGGGAACGGTAGTCTGTATCGCCATCTTCCACTTGTAATCCTATCACCTAAAGAATGGGACAGTAGTTTGTTTCCTATTAAAAACAAGCTAAGAGGATAATAGTAAACGGTGAACCACGAGTACATTCATGAGGATATAACATTAGTCTTACTCTTGCTGAAATAGATACTACTACCCAGTAAGTAAGAGGCAAAAATTACAAAAAAATCGACAAGCAAATAAATGATAAACAAGATCTTCAAACTAAATAGAAGAAACGTAGAATGATCAGTGAAATTATCAAATCTTAATTTTTACTTGTCAAAAAGAAAATTATAGTGTGAATTTATGATCTTAAAAATATACCAGAGCATTGTGTACATCACTAAGGAAATTAAATAAGGAAAAACCTAGTTATAAGCATATCCTAGTTGATTACTATATAACGCCTACATTTGAGAAAAATAGAAACAAATCCCACAACATGCAGTTATCCAAAAGTACTTTAATGTACAAGAATATGAAGATCAATTATTTTTATAAGAGGATTTTTTTTTTTTTTCTTTTTAGCTTGATCAATATGAATACTATCATTAGAAATAGGTTAACGTTATTCCCATACTCAGATATAAACAGGTATATTAACATTTATACAATCCATATCCTTATCTTAGCAGGTCATGGAATATTACAGTGCATACATATGAATGAGCATCAATTAACAAAAGGGGTGAAACAAGAGAAAATTAAGGCTAGCAATCAAAGAAATAAAGACAGATTATTTGAAAACAAATCGAAAATTGACAAGAAACTAGAAAAACTACAGTTCCATGTAGAATACAGTTGTAATGGAAAAAATGGATGTCCAAGTAAAATGTGCAAGGAGGTAAAAGAGAGAAATCGTACTTCTCTCTTGAATAGAAGATGGTTATTTGGTGTACTCAGAGCATCTGATTCATTATATGATGATGAATTTGATTCCATAGTCATAGTTGATAACATTCTTGCTCCTTGAGCATCTGATCCAACTTGCTTCCATCCCATTTTCACCATGCTCTTGCTCTGCGTAGTCATTCGATAACCCTGTTGGAGTACAAAAAACAACATTTAACTTCCTCCTCTTTACATTCACGCAATGGCTAACAAAATGTTAATTTCGAGCAAGATACACACCATTCATATTAAAGTAAGGAAAGGGAAGTGAGAAGAAATAGGGGCAGAGGAAGACAGAGTGATCTTGTTGCGATGGAAATAACTGTATCACTAAATAAGAAAAGCCACAATGGTGAAAAATCCAAAGGTTTAAGAGACATGCAAATGAAGCAAACATACAACAAGAAACGCATAATTTAACAGTGAGAATGAAGCAGTTGAACCACCTAAATGCAGACACATTATATGATTCTCCATGTTTGTAACACCTTATCTTAAATCCTCGGAGGTAACAAGAAAAAGTTTTTCCAGAGCAAACCATCAAATTACCTTATGATTGCGGACATCTGTTGGCACGTCTATATTCAGAAAACAGTTTTGAGGATAAGTGTCTCTCTTAATTTCAGACAAAATGGAAATAATAATGGGTAAGCAAGCCTCTGCAGCCAGTGTAAAATCATCGACATTACTCCTACCTCCTGCCCTGGAAGTCAGAAATCCAAACAAGTCATAACATTTAACTTCTCTAACATTCCCATCACTGAAAGAAATATCGGATGGATACAATAACAATTTATTTTGTAGACCAATTAGTAAACTACACGCGATAAATCTTCAAAACATATGCCAGAAATATCATTTTTGTCTTAGTCACAGGTGCCAAAAATATTTAAAATTAAGTTATCATCATTTCATTTATCAGTCATAAGAGAATAGAGGGTAGAAGTGAAATTTGGTTGCCTATATGGCCAGCCCACCTATGGCATCAGAAATGTTCCAATTCACCCTCTGAATGCTGATATCGTCACCTCTAGACTAGCAAATTCTTAGCTTCAATTCAAGAGCTTTAATTTTTTATTATTATTAATGATAAGCCAGTAAATGGCTTACGATGCCTTTGTAATAAGAACCTGACTATTTCTTTTGTATCTTAGATTGAAAGCAGAAGGCTGAAGTCAAATATAAAAGGGTGACCTGTAGCTCCTTTGCTGCAGTAGGCTACCTGATAGAGCTGTTTGTTATTCATTATATTGTCAACATATTTTTAAAAGCTATATTTGAACCTAAAGTGAATTTAGAATACAGTGTTGAAAAAATATATCCATTTGGAGGTTCTATGGGTGCAGTCAAAAACAGAGGGATTGTATGGACACCATGGTTTATTTGTACCAGACATTTCTACCCGGAAGAAACGTTATGGATTCTCAGCAAATCAAATTGAATTGATTTATTCTCGAAATTTAAGTCAATTGAGTTATGGTTATTCATTTCATATTAGAGAAGTGGGCATAAACAAAAATTTACCCAACATCAATGACTAAGACAAATAATGTATACATACCAGTCGTATGATAAAGAGACGGAAGGTAAACCATAAAAAAATGCTTCCCGAGCCCCAGCAACTGTCCCTGAATAAACACTGCATTTACGACAATATATTTAATCAACAGATACACAAGCATAGAACAATGACCCTGCTGAACATGTAATAACTACTCTGCTGATAAATCAATTTCTGGTTTAAGGTAACTTAAGTAGATGCCAAAGCTATACCAGATATAATCTTCATATTACCACCACAAAAGTGGTGTTTAGTAGTTAAGCCATTCTTTGGAAGAAATTTTTTGAGAATAGATTTTGTAAAAAGTGATTTATTTTTATTTTATTTTTTTGTGGAAAATGTGTGGTTAAAAGTAGAGAAAAGTTATAGGTCCAAGTGCAAAATCATTTTAGTGGGAGAATGTATTGAAAATGATTTTTGAGGAAAAATCAGTTTTAGAAAATGGGGGCCAAATAGGGGCCATCTCTTGTGCAAGAATTTGACACATCCACATCATTGAGGGGTGTATTGAATAAAACCAGGTACTAGGGGTACAGATATATTGATGTCAATATCATGTAAAATCACATTACAGCACTTTGACAAGGACACTCACGGAGAGACAATCTATGAAGCATTCACACAAGACAAGAAACGACATGACACGACACAACTTGACTTTTCAAAAAAAGAGCATATGAGTATCGGTGTCTGCATATTGTCTGTTATGCAGACATGGACGCAGACATGCCAACGTCGGGGAATGCCAGTGCTTCACATGAAAGAAAATTTTGACGCAAGCACTAGATCAGAAGTCATCTCATCTACAAAGATACAGAGGCCCAAGGTAGACAATGCTACTAACATGTGATAACCACAGTTGCTGCCCATATTAATGCCGCTGATTACCTGCAAAACAGATATCTGAACATGAGAGTTTGCAAGCGACTCTTTCTCTATCGAAATAGAGCACAACGCTCAGATTATAGGACAGAGGACAGTAGCCAAGATATAGTTCTTCAAAGGAATGCGGAAAAACTTAGATTAATTATTTGCCCAAATATTACCCTTCAGTGTACATCAATATTCAGGCACTATACGGGGACGAAGATATATATCTTGTGTGCAATCAAGATGGAGGCAAATTGCTTAAGTTTTGAAGAAACAAAAGAACAGAAAATTGAAACGAAACCAATAGAACTATCAAATATTAAAGCTGATGCAAAAATAATTACCAGATCAGGTACTGAAGGGAAGAGAGCTTTGGAAATTCCCAAAGATGTACAGTCAGCAGGAGTTCCTGAAAAAATACAAGTATTGCAAAATAATGAGCTGTAGAAAATAAATTGTGCATATCTCCCAGCTGAAAAGAAAATAACTTGTTGTAGAACATTTGTGTCTATCATCAAATAAATAAAATTGGATCATATTATCAATATCTATGTTGGAAGCGGTATCATACTATTTCCCTAATGTAATATGGATAAACAAAACTTCGCGGAGTGAAATAAATAGGAACCAACGTGGACATGGCTGGTAATGCACATGCATCACTTTATGCACCCTAAGGCGAGCAGCAGCAGACATTTCATTGCACTCTAGTATCTATAATAAAAAAATTTCCTTTGTTCTATTATTTAACTGTTTTACCGTTTTGAGGCTAAGAAGGTCATTTCATTGCACTCTAGTATCTATAATAAAAAAATTTCCTAGGGTTCTGTTTTTGTTGAATCAAATTTTAGAGAACTTTGGAGATTTTCCAGATTCATTATTCTAATTTCGGCATTCTTCAGAATCTACAAGTTTGTTGATCACTATTTCCATTCATCATCTAGGAAGTTGTAATATGAGATAGGTCCTTATGAATTATTAAGCTGTAACAAGTTCGGAATATTATTGGTTGTATTCTAATTGTCTTCACAAAAGTGCTAGTGAATATTAAGCTGCACCAAGCACATAGTGAATACCAATGAAATGCTGGATAGTTTGCTTAGTAAGACAAGGAATGAAAACCCAAAAATATGCTACTTGAAGGTTGGCATGTATCTCAGCACATTCTATTACGAACAGTCATACATTTAACTTTTGTAGTTTCATGATTTCACACAGTCGAAACAGGATAAGAAGTTCTTATTTGTTGAAATAGAATATCAATCTTGGAACATTCTCAAAAAGATAACAACATTCAGGCAAAAGAAGAAATGTATTCACTATTCACATCTGCTCTAGGCTCCCTTGATATGTCATTACTTAGAGATCAGCCACAGTGAAGGAGATTTATATTGCCATCCCCAACAAAAGTCCAATGCAGTTTTTCTAACATCAATTATTTCAATCATCAACTATATTGCTTATATTTCTTCAATTTCCTGATTTCAAGATTTTCTTCCTTTTATACATCAAAAACTCCATTTTTTTTTGAGTGTTCAAAACAGAGAAACAGGAAGTATACATGACAGAAAATTAGTGAAAATTGCAAGTTGCAACTGACCAGAAACTGCAAAAGCAGTTGCTCCACCGATTTCCACTGGCTTAGCAGAAACAGCATTTTTCCAAGTGACACTATGACTAACAGCAGATTTTTCACTGAAAAAGAAACAGCAACATGTAAGAAACAACATTGAGGCATCACCTCAAAGGTATTGTCAAAGTTGTAAATAAATCTTAGGTAGTCATTCTACTAGATTGACGTGAACAGAGCATCTGATAGGATCGCAGACAAAAAGCAATACCGAACAATAAATGCCAACAAAATAAAGCTAGATGAAAAAAAAGAAGGAAATTGTATCCTCGAATTTCTCCAAAAAAATCAAGTCTTTGCCCTTCTTTGAAAAAAAAAAAAATTGTAATCAGACAAATAAAGTTTCACCAAATAAAACAAAAATTAAGGGTAGAGAAAAACAAGCTAGCACACTTGCGAATATGAAAGTTCAAAAGTAAATTCAGATTAACATGACTCAAGCTAAAAATACTAGACAAGCTAAATTATATAAAAATGCATGCGCTACACATACAGCAGCAAGCATGTCCGGGCAAAAAGTGAGTGTGATGATTTAAATTTCTTTTATAAGCTGATTTGCAACTCAAAACATTAATGATCAAAAATTAAAATTAAAAAAATATCAACACTACAATCACGCAAATCAGCAAATCTAGCAAAATTAATGCCAGGACTTTACACCATGAAAACTAAAACAGCTACAATCACGTACCAAACTTACAAATACTTTAATGGACCATATCACCACTCAAAGAACTAGAGTCGACTTGCATAAAATATAATTTCTCCTTAAGCACGAATATATTTAGTGGATATACTCATACAAACGAAAGTATATACGTATCTACGTCTGCGTGTATATACGTACGAGTCAGGAGCACAGACGAGGACGTTGAAGCGATTGGAAGAGACGAGGACGCGTACGAGAGCACGCAAGCCGGGGGCATCAATTCCATCGTCGTTGGTCACCATCACCGTCGGCCGATCGCCGGAGCACGTAATGCTATTAATGTTACTCTCCATTTTTCTTTATATTAATTTTAAATTATTCCGTCGTCGTTTGTGTTTTTGTGTGGCCAAACATGGCTAGTGGGCGAATGGAAATTGTGTTGGACTGTGTGATAGAGAGAGGATACGACGGCGTTTGGTATACGCAAATTTTATTTCTATTATCTGACAGAACGAGCGTCAGAGCATGTCGGGAATATGCTTTAAAAACGATAAATAATTCATGAAAAATAATTTCATCCACAGTGATTGTACTTTCAACCAAATTACAATTGGGCAACTTTATTTCAATTTTATTCAATTAGGTAATTATACTTTAATTTGATCTCAATTATGCTGAGTTCATCTAATTCGATCACTTAAAAAGATGGACGTGGCTCCCTTGTAAGACCTCAACGACTATTGGAAGTGCATTGTTTTAATTATAATTATTTCAAATATTATAAGGTTAGAAATGAAAACAAACATAAAGACATTTTAGAAAAGGAAGAAAAACATTTGAAAAAAAAAAATTAAAATTGGGAGTGGGAATAAATTTCAAGATTCGTATACTTAAATATAAAATAATGTTATTTATCTCCATCAATGCTGAGTATTAGTGTAAACGATCATCACATATTTTTAAATGATTGTACATTTTAAACATGACTCAAATATCTTTATTTAAAATGTATAGGATCTTTCAGAAACTCTAATATTTGATCCAAGCTCGTGGTGGGAACTTGTTCGATTAACAAGCTCAATCTTGGCTAGTTCTACTTCTGGGTGCTTTTCCTTTTTCTTTTGACGAAAATGGTTGAGTTTCTATGCTCAGATGATTCGACACTCTTCTTGCTTCGCATGGCTGATCCAACTCAGTGATTATTTCGTCTGGCTGCACCCTCATTCCAACCATCCCTTCCCTAGTAGGTCGAGCTATTACAAAATGTAAGAGCTAAATATAATATAGAGTTTGTTTGGTAAAGTTCAAAATTCAATTAAAATTGAAAATATATCCGTTATTGGGTCTCACTCGTCTAATAAAAATCAACGATAACGACTAATTTTTCAATTTTAATCTCTACTGAATACACACAATCTTGATAGGACACCTATATAGAGTTTGATTCTAAAATTATCAAATAACTAAGGACTTGTCATAAATCTAGGCTATATCCATTTATTTTCTATTATATATATCACTCATCACACACAATTAATACGAGATAAACTGCACAAAAGAAAGTAGAGAAAATCTCTCATTTCTTATGATTTTTTCCCCATCAAATCTCTTTTTCATTTCTCATGGTATACAAATTAGTTCATGTGACAACCACATGTTTGGTGCTCCAACTTTGGAAGAAACATACATGTGTTTTTGTACTTTATATGGCAAAATTTCATTAAATGGAGATTTTATTTTCTTTCTAGCAGGCTAGAAGGAAAAAAAAAAAAAAGCGACACGGGTATTCCTAAAATGAGCTATTGAGTGACTTTACGATGTTGCAATGTGACAAATCAAGTAACAGTCATGTGAGCAAATTGCATGAGTTGATTTCGCATATGTTTGACTCCATTTTTCTAAAAATTTATTTTCAATCATACATTCTCCTATAAAATAATTTACATGCAAACATAAACTTTTTATTATTATTTAACCATGCATTCTCCGATTAAATACTATTTCAAAATGCATCTTCACCAAAAAAATGGGGCTCAATTCAACTTGTTTGGCTATTGAGACTTTTAGTTATCCATTATTGTTGGAAAAAAAGAAAAAAGAAAAAAAAAAAGAACATAGTGTATTTGTGGATAATGAACATGTAAGGGAAATTTCTCTCTGGGTTGATTTTGTAATTAGAGCTAACCACTGGTGTAAGTTGGAGTAGTTTCTAAAGACATGACATCAGTATTGTCCGAAGGAAAATACCGGATAGTGGGACAAATTTCGAACATTTTTTAAGTGAGATAACATTTGAAATCAATATATGACTGTACTTGGTTGGTCCCATTTTGCTAGTTGTTTCGCTGGACCATGTGATCATGCTCACAACTCTTCGCGAGAAAAAATTGAGATGGGATCCCTAATCTTTCACGTCATATAATTATAGGTGATCAATTTTCAAAAGTGAAGTTTTAGATCTTCAACTTACTTAAATATACGAATCTAGGTCGCTGGTGATCGCAACAGTCGATATATATGTTAAAATCACGTCACTTTTAATTGAAAAGCAAAATCATCAAATCACTTAACATTTCTCTTCGCTTCAATTGAAAATTGTACGATATAGTTATAGTTACATTATCCAATGAAGTTGAAATACTACTATATTTTTACTTATGAAATAGTGAGACCAACACATTATCCAATAAAATTGTAATATATTTTTGTTCATTGAAGAATATAGCTATGCCATGTGTGAAAGATTGGAGAGCTTAACCTTAATATTTATCATAAAAAAATATTAATAATTTTACCTGACTAGAGCCCAGCAAGTAAAATTGTTATTAATTGTATGTTTATTCATAGGAACATTAGTTTTAAGTGTCAACATATCATATGTCATATTAAATGAATCATAATTAATTGTATTTAATCGAACCTATAATTTAATGTCACAACACAAGTAAAGATTGCAAACTCTTGACGTTTTGCCAATGGCAAGACCAAAAGTCCTGAAATGGAAGAAGAGAAACCGTACATTCAAAATCCCATCACCTCGTCTATATGTCCAGAACACAGCTCATGCTAAGTCTATAAAAATAAGCTTCATATTATTTCCAACAATTTCATTTGAAATATTTGAAGTAAACTGAAATAGGTATGGTCTTGCTCAAAAACAAGGGAGGGATCGAAAGCCAGCAAGCTGTTTACTCGAATGTCATGTTCTCTGCCTCTCGCCTCACGGATTCAAAAAGCACAGAGGAAAGATACCGCTCACCAAAACTTGGGAAAATCACCTGCATTCAAGTTGGAAAAATAGTCCAGTTGATGGAATATCACACAAAACAATCCTAAATCTACTAGAAGATCCCGAGCAATTATATCATCAGCAACTACAACAGCACATCTTAGCATCCTAATTTCTGTGTATATTCCTTTTGATACTGAAGATGATAACAATGGTAGCAACAAGATTCAGCATCTTTATTTCTCTACAAGAAACATACAATAATCCAGCAAACTACAACATCCTCTATGACAGATTTGAGGCTATGAACATTGTTAAAAATATAAAGTATAGTGAACTAATTTCCCTAAGAGAGCAACCCTGTCAAATTCCTTATAATCTACTTTTCTGTTGAGTTCCCCAGGAACTATATTGATAATACATAACTACAGCTTAATAAGTAGTTTAGCATCAAATCACGATTAGGTTAGAGTCTCAAGAGGTAGGTGATCACTTATCAATGGTTATGAGAGGAGAATCAGCCCTTATCAGGTACCCCATTGGAACAAATAACAAAAAATCATATCCTACCAATACATGTATTAGTCTCTACACTGTCTTAAAACCCCGCTGAAATAAACTACTCAGTATATTCTGATGCGTTGACTGAGCAATGAATATGCTTACCAAGATCACCACAGGGTTGTAAGAAGTACTATATTCTATATTACGTAATTCTCTGCCATAATTTTTTGTTGGAAAGTACCACAATTGAGAAGCAAATCACCACCTAAATTGGGAATCATGAAAACAGATTTAAGCATCGGAGCTCTTAATAGTTATACCAACACATAACTGTTAAACAACCATGGTATTGTGAGAATCCCCACCTCAGGAACCCCCATCCCACCCAAGTAAATATAACTAAAAAAGGTGGGAGTTTCCATCTAGATCCCCTTACTCTATGCAAAAGAAATGCTATGTGCGTGCGTGAGTGAGAGATAGAGAGTGTAATTTAAAGCCTAAAATGTCAACTAATCAAAACCAACAGGACAAGACCGATATTATCATCCTTTTAATCAAAGTTTACATTGACAAATATTGGCACATGCCTCACCACCTTAGATTCTAAAAGCAAACCATACTTCAAAAATATCTGGTTAATGGCTTATTGCATAAAGGTTTTAAGTTTGTGCATCAGAACACGGAGAACTCATACAGCTCTTCCATCTCCTTTTTTGAGTGCCTACATAGCAACCTGGGCTTGTGCCCAAGCCGTCAACTCATACGTATTGTTCACTTAGATTTCAAGATGCTGAAAATATACTTCACCAACTGGGCCAACTCTCGTCATAGTTTGGTGAATAGGAATTGAAACTAAAAGGAATCAAGGCCACAGCATCGTTTCTTACTGCTGGTGTGGAATTCAGAAAGTACATCTGGAAAACCTTTTGTGGTGACTAATACCATGCTTATACAGTGAGCAAAAGGTCTTAAAATCTCTTAACGGCCAGAAAAGCTAATGCCTATCACCAGATGACAATCTATGAAACTCACAAGCAACCACTGTTTCCGTTCCGTTTGAAGATGCTTCCAACTATAAGATTTTATCAGGTTGGCATTATCGTATACAGGTGTAAGGACTTACAACAATGAGTTTTCCAGTATTCTCTGGCCGCTTCGCAATCCTAATTGCAGCTGCTGCTGCAGCACCAGATGATATTCCAACCTATCACATTCAATTTTATAACTTTCTGTTACTGAAACTGTACAAGAACAACATAACTTCAAGAGAATTACCAGTGTCAGATACTTACTAGCAGCCCTTCTTTCAAAGCAAGAAGCTTTGCAGTTTCTATGGCTTCATCGCTAGAAATCTAAAAAATTCATAAGACCACACATAACAATACATGTATTAGTGTAATGATTAGTATGCTACTCGTCTGCTAGAAATTCCCGCAATTGTATAAAATAACAAAACTTGGCACTGTATTCATTGAAATTATTCCATCCAATATAGGAGAAGAAAGTGTAGTAGATAGCTCAGAATCTTACTTGAATTACTTCATCAATAAGATCAACCTCTAAAACACCAGGAATAAAACCAGCACCAATTCCTTGAATCTTATGCGGACCTTGGGCATTACACAAAAATCCTTTGTCAGATCAACAAACTTGTGAATTGTCAATAAAGATGGATAACAAACAATAAGTAACATAAAATCTTGACATAATACTCGGTGATTACATTCATATCATGTCCCTTGTATTCAATTTTCCCTGTTCTCAAAAGCAGGATCAAACTTGGCCATAATAAGATTCTGAAAGAAAACAAAGGAAATAAATACAAACCTATCCTAATACTCAACTTCTATAGGCTTTCCCTACTAGCTGAATGAGGTAACAAATAAAAATCAGGTCAATTTGGCCAAAACTGGGAAAGTACACAAGTTTTAAATGTCTGAATTCTAAATTGTTTCAATATTTTCAAGAAAGATATGATATCAAGTATCAACCAACATATTTTGTTTTATGCTGAATAATGAGTAGTGCAAGAAGCCAAGACACACTTGCAGCACCAAACAAACATCCCGTTCATAGAGCTTTCTACTCGTTTCCTCATGTATCTTGAGAAAGCATATTTCCACAAATATATGACCAAATATTGACGAACAGTGATCAACCATTTCAAAATGAAAATGAGAATGCCAGTTCACAACAATTATCAGAAAAGAGGCTAGAGGATGGGTTTGGGTTCGGAATTTTATCAACCATAAACCGTGCAACTGTGGTAAACAGAGTGTCCATTACCTCGCAAGTTTATAGGAAAAACCAGATCAAACTAATTGGACAGATTGAATATGATCCATAGCTAAGTTAACATGCAGAATGTTCTTTTGAGTAATTTTCCAACTAAAACAACAAGATAGACTAGAAGTAGCTTCTTGATATGCTACTTGACTACATATAACCATTAGAAAAAAAATAATATATAACAGCAAGAATAACTTCGTTTGGACAGACTCGGATTGAATTTGATTAATCATCACAACAATTTCAAATCATAAAAATTCTCACCAACAATTTGCTGCCTTTCAAAAATTAAAAACTGGAAACAAACCATGTACTTTGAGGTACAAGACATAGAAAGACTCACCAGGTTTTCCACCAGAAAGAACAGGACTTTCAACTGGTTCCACACCACACAACTGAAAACCAAAATGGGGAAGAGAAGGTAAAGAAAATTGTATAGTAAAAAAATGTTAAATTAAAAGATCAGCACTTCGGCATAAAAGATTAAACTAGCAAACTACACAAATTTACTATCATTCTAGTTCCTAATCAGAAAAAGCACCAAAAAGAGCTGTTCAATTTGAAAGGTGAAGAAAACCTTAATATCAGGGTTCTGCTCTTTAAGGAACTTTCCTGCACCGGTGATTGTGCCTCCAGTACCAATCCCAGAAACAAAAGCATCAATTTTTCCATTCGATCCTTTCCAAATCTCTGGTCCAGTGGTTTCATAATGTATCTACATACATGCACATTATGTTATGCATACTACTTTCCTTCCAGAAGTAACATCAATCAAAATAACATAAGTAAAGGTTAAAAACCTTTGGGTTGGCAGGATTTTCAAACTGCTGAAGAATGTAGGAGTTAGGTGTCTTATCTCCTATCTCTTCAGCTTTCTGAACAGCACCTTTCATTCCCTTAGCAGGGTCAGTGAGCACCAATTCAGCACCAAAACCACGGAGAATAATTCTTCTCTCGAGACTCATAGAAGAAGGCATGGTAATGATAAGCCTGTAACCCTTTGCTGCTGCCATGAATGCCAAGCCTATGCCCGTGTTACCACTTGTAGGTTCAATAAGGACACTCTACACAAGGAAAAATATTCGGTCAGATTCAATTATTAATTCAAACAGATGTGTCATAAACATAATTGTCCGGCTTTTTTATCATAAAGAAGAAACGAAACTTTATGACGAGTAAATCTAACCTCCCCGGGTTTGATTAGGCCTTTTGCCTCAGCATCTGAAATCATGCTATAACCAATCCTGCAGATTAAATGTCCACGAATAAAGAGTTAGCTATTTTGGGAAAAAGAACAGAACTCTGAGTGACGAATCAAATTATCTTGAAGATCAACCACGAAAGTAATGGATATACCTATCCTTAACACTAGAGCATGGCTCCATAGATTCAAGCTTGGCTGCAACACGCGCGACACAACCATCAACAATATTATTCAGGTACACCAAAGGGGTTTTACCAATCAACTGCAGAATAAAATTCCCAAATTAAAACAAACAACAAAAATCTAGAGAGATATTTCTATTTATCGATTAAAACCACAAAAAAACGACTTATGGAGACTTACTTCAGTCACATCCTTTGCAATTCCAACATTTTCCTCTGCCATGTCTTCAAATCAATTCTGAAAACAGATTCCTGAGAAATTACGTCGCTTAAAAATGTAACTCTTCTACTTATTTGAAATTCTAAATATAACATCATCAGTCAATGAACACAAACATATACATCATATACAGGAAAATACAAATAAAACAAAAATGTCAAACTAAATAGTTTACTTTTAATAAGCCACTCGATTAAAGCCCCACATAAAGATAATGAGACCAATTATCATTGCTGCTTTTCTAGCCTGCCCTGTATTAAATTCACTATAAAAATTCTATTGAAAATAATAATTATGATTCAACAACTTTCAGTCTTTTCACCACAACTAACCATAAAAGAAAACAAAAGGAAATGCTTTATGAACACGGAAAACGTAATAATTTGACCCCACCTCACCAAATTCAGATAGACTTATCTATTCAAATGCAAAATAAATTTCATTTTATCATTAAATGGTAAAAAACTTCAATTCTTTCACCTCTCAATGCCATAACAGTTTGGTTCCTGATTTCAACAAGTAATGTAGAGAAATTAAATCCGTTCTTAAAGAATTATCAGAACAAAACTATAATTGATTACCTTTTGTGGGTTCTGGGCTGTGCGTAGTGTTTTGAAGATGACAAGAAATGAGCTAGTAAGACTCGCCACCAGATTAATTATTTACTTAATTATTCAACATTAATAATTTTGGTTTTATTAATAATGAATGTTCCTTGAATTGCGCCCAAGTACAGAAACATATCTACGATTGGTCTCATACCCTTGTGTATTTGTATTTATTTGAAGAAAAAATATGCGGAAGACAACTAATTTTATATGGGAAAAACCACTTGTACCGAGGGGGTGGCTACCGAATTGGTTACTCCCTCTCACAAAAAGCCGACCCCACGTGTATTAAAAAATTTCGACCCGTGGTCCCCACTTTTTTGA
>CAIGRO010100545.1:0-13738 GCA_903798355.1 Fraxinus baroniana | reverse complement strand
AGATTTTCCTACTTCCCTAGAAAACATTGCCAATCAAACGGAGGCTAAGTTACAAATGTTGACAACTAGGTTTGAGGAACTTAGAATGAGATATAATGAATTTTTTGATGAGTTTAATGTTAAACTGAATGACATAGTAAATCCTAATTTCAACTTAGGTAAACGAATTTTCGAGACCAAAATTGTAAGAAAATTTTTAAATCTCTGCCTAAAATGTTTAGAACTTGTTGACGTTGAAATTTGTTTTGACAAATTATCAAGCCAACTTAATAGATGATATGGTTCCAATCATGGTGAAAGATCACAATCAAGATAATCGTTACTCTAATATAGGAAATATATGAAATACGATTAAAAGATACAATGGGATGTTGTAATGCTTTCAGAGGAAAATTCTCTTTTTTGCTCCCCCTCGCTTTAATCCCCTATTTATATTAATAAATGTGCGTGTATCATGCCCTTCATGTCTAGCCAGTTGTCGTACCAAGCTGAAAAGGTACATTATTTGTCCTAATTGAATTGGCTAATAAGCTTGGAATGTCAGATTATCGTGAATTAATCCTGCAAGTGGTCCCCAATAATTAATGAATTACTTAGAGAATAGAGCTTAATCACTTGATTGGCAGATTATGTGGGCGCTGACGTCAGAACTTTACATATGCTTTCAGCTGATTGGATATCTATATATTTCGTCAGTGATTTTCAATCATTATGCTTCCTCCAATCTAGATAAACTATATAAACTTCTCGTGCAAGCAAAACATTAGCCAACCTTATCTCAATAACTGACCTTAAGGGGTAGCAACTAAGCCAACATCGGGTAAAGACCTATTCTCCTTCTACAATAATCCGAACTTAACCGACATCGAAGGTCTGACATCACCAATTACCCTCTAGGTCAGTACTGATGTAAAGGAGGGACTGACCTTATCCAATACAATTCCTTAGTATAATAATCATCTCAATAAATGTGAAAGACATGTGTCACTTCATAACTTGTACATTAGCTGTCAAGCACGGTTGATCTCTTCTCCAAGAAGCTTTACATGAAAATAGCCTAAATGCAATCCAACCGTCTATTCATTTATTATTTCTTATTTGAACAATTCGAATTTTGTCCTTTAGAATTCCTCCCTTTAAATAACTCTTCCCTTCTTCATTTTTTACTATTACGCATTGAATCTCCAAATTTTTGCTCTCTAGAAAAACACCTTCTTATATATTTTTCTAAGTGAGGTCGACTCTGCTCAGGTATTCCTTTTCTCTCAGAATAACTTTCGTTATTTCTACACTTTATACATTTTTCCTAAATTTTATATGAGTTCGGACGATTCTCGAGTTCAGTCCTGGGGAAATCAATAGGAAGAAACTGTGTCCTCATCGTCCACTCTGTCCATAAGCCCTTCTTCCGCTAGTTCAGACTGTTTAGAAGTGCTAACTCCCATCCCCATAACTTCCGTCTATCCACAACCATCCAACTCCCCCAATAGTATGGGACAACGACGAAAAATGAGGAATGAGAGGTCACAAGGGGGTAGTGAGGATAGGAATCAAAAATGGGGAGCAGATGCCCATAGGTCGGTGATTACGGGGGATGCACTAGCTAGTATTCGAGCTAAGTATAGTATACCCGATACCGTGGAACTAGTGATCTTGTCTTCTTCTGACCGAGCTAACTCTTCACCATCACGGTGTGTAGCCCTCAACTCGGCAATTCTTCAAGCTGGGTTGAGACTTCATTTCCCAAAAATCATCCGCCAATTCTTCGTGGGGAATTGCTCCTACCCAACTTTGCCCAAATAGGTGGAGGACCTTGGTAGCGACCTTAATTCTGTGGAAGCAATTAGGTCACCCTGAACTGAATGTGTCCCAGTTTAACGCCTTATTTACCTTTAAAGAGGATGGGAAAAACACGAGATGGTGGTATATAAGCGTCCGACCTAAAACCGGGGGAGCATTAGTTTTGGACACTCCTTCCTCAATCAAAGGATGGAAAGAGGACTTCTTCTTCGTCCTGGGGGACTGGCAATTCCACCCTGCCAAAGTAGATAGAGAGGACGTAGTCCTCACTCTTTATCACTCTTTCTGTAAGCAGTATTTATTTTGTTTCTGATCTAAACCTTTCTTGTTAAAATTATTCTCTTATCCCTTTTTTGCTCTTTTTGCAATTTATAGACCTTGCCACCTGAGCTCGGTCATCCAAGGTCAAGCTGATTCCATTCAAGCTCTCTCCAAAAAGCAAAGATCCTGCAAGTTTGTGATTTCAGATACAAACTTGCTACAAGAATGCCTACTTCGGATGCTACCACCAACCTTGACATCTAGCCGTCCTACTACTTCCGCTCCCACCTCTTCTCGTAAGTCAAATCCATACTCATTCTCTTCTCTTTTTTTCTTTTTCGTTTTTTTTTTGCTAACATTTTTATTAATTTCCATCCCAGGCCAAAATACAAACATGTTGAATTTTCGGGAGGAAAAGGCAACAGCTGAGGCTGCTAAGGTGAAGAGAAATGTTGTTGATACTGAAGTCGCTGATTGACCTGAAGAGGCTGATTTGGAACCTGAAACGGAGCAGCCACTGAAAAGACATCGTTCTACAGAACGACCAGCTATGCCGACCCCTCCTGCTCCATCCAGCTCTCAGCTAATTCCTTTAGCTATCCTTACTACGGCAGCGACTTTTTCTTCGAGGTCACAAGAGGGATGCCCCGATCTGCAGAGGCCAAACATGGATGATCTAGTGAGGAGCCGACCTAAAGTCTTACTAGATTTCCTCCGAGCTCCTTCTACAACGAGGAAAACTATTGCTGCAGTTCCATCCTCTCTGAGGGAGTCTGCTGCCATTATGACCAGAAGCTGGAATGAGAGAGAGCGGCGATTCTTGGCTGATATGTCTATCGAAGAAAATATTATTTCAGCTCAGCTCTACAACCATAAAGCGATCCTCCACATAACATCAGTTAATGAAAAGGTAACACTACTGACCTTTTAGCATTATACTTTTATTATTTATATGACAACCTTTTAATGCAACATTTTCTGTTTTTAAGGTCAAGACTGAGCTCGACAAGATGCTCAAATTAAGGGATCAAGCCAATGTCCTTTTTGAAAAAGTGGAGGCAGAAAAGGCTGTCTTTGCTGAAAAGGAGAAAAATTATGAAGATCGCCTTAACATAATGGGAGACGAGCTCAACACCCGCCTTACTATAGAGCTAAAACTGATGGATGAAATCAAAGCTCTGCAAATATGGGAGGAGAAAGCTGATGCCTGAGCTGAAAGTGAGAAGAAGAGAGCTGATGAAGCAACAGCTCGGTCAACGGCTGTAGTAAGGAGGGTGAAGGAGGCAGAGCTAAAGGCCTCTAAGGCAGTTGAGAACTGGAGGGCCTTTCCTGAGTTTGATGCCTTAGCTCAGGATACATATGTGCTTGCTTTAGGAGAAATTATCAAATATATAATCAAAGAGAGCCTGGATTGGGATATTGCCTTTTTAGCAGAGGCGTATAAAGATCAGCAGGTCAAATGGAGTAGCTATCCGAAACAGCTAAAGTTAGGATTACTCCAACTGAGGAGGATGCAGCTCACGTTTATATTCCTCCTCAAGACCCCCCAGCCCCTTAGTCTCCTTCTTTGTATTTAGGTTTTTACAATTGTATGAACCTTGTGAACCCTTAACTTTAATGAATAGAATTTTTATTTTGTTCTTTAAATGTTTTTACTTTAGCAATAACTCCTTGAATGTTTATATGTGATATTAATTTCATTTGTGGATATCTCTTTATAAGAAATTTTCTTAATTCGCATAACCTTAGTTCGACTTGCACGTAAGCAATACTTAGGTTTTTACGAAAATTTCACCAAGTATTGCAACATATGCAACCTTATCTCGGCCTGCTCATGAGAAGAGCTTAGGCAATTCCTTGTAGGAATTTTTGTCAAGTGTTGCAGCACATGCAACCTTAGCTCGGTCTGCTCATGAGCAAAGCTTAGGCAATTTCCTATAGGAATTTCTGCCAAGTGTTGAAACACATGCAACCTTAGCTTGGCTTGCTAATGAGAAGGGCTAGGCAATTCCTTGTAGAAATTTATGACAAGTGTTGCAGCACATACAACCTTAGCTCGACCTGCTCATGAACAAGGTTTAGGCAATTCCCTGTAGAATTTTTACCAAGTGTTGCAGTACATGCAACCTTAGCTCGGTCTGCTCATGAGCAGGGCTTAGGCAATTGTATTAACTATTATACATAACATGCATTACAAAGCATAACCATTATTTTACTGATAATATTTTTTGAGGTGCTCCACATTCCAGGGATGTAGTAAAGGTCTTCATTCCATGTCTTCAAATTCATAAGCTCCCTTAAGCAATACTTTTGTTACTTTGTAAGGACCTTCCCAATTCGGTCCTAAGGATCCAAAATTGAGTTCTCTTGTTGCTAAAAAGACTTTTCTTAATATGAGGTTACCCACTTCGAATTCTCGTTTCTTGACCCTTTGATTGTAATACCTGGCATGCGTTGTTTATATACTACATTCCTGATCTCAGCCTCATTCTTTTTTTCTTCTATCAAGTCTAACTCTCCTCGTAATACTTGTTCGTTCTCTTTTTCACAATATATCATCCTTCGAGCATAAGGAATCCCTACCTCAAGAGGGATAACAACTTCCACTCCAAAGGCTAAAGAAAATGGAGTTTCTCCAATGCTATTCCTAGGTATAGTTCGGTAAGACCACAACACACTGGGGAGTTCCTCTGCCCATCTTTCCTTAAGAACATCAAATTTAGCTTTCAATGTATGCTTGATAATATTATTAATTGCTTCAACTTGGCTATTAGCTTGAGGATGATTCGGTATAAAAAAAGTGTTTCTGGATGCCTAACTCTTCACAAAAATCAGTGAAACGACGGTTGTCGAATTGTTTTCCTTTGTCAGTCACGATGGAATGTGGTATCCCAAATCTGCATATGATGGATTTCCAGATAAAACCAATGGTCCTCTGCTCAGTTATTTTAACCAGAGGCTCGACTTCTGCCCACTTCGTACCCCCTTTTCCAGTTGGCATAAGGTCAATCAAGTCAACCACCCATTTGGAAAGGGCCAGAAGCTATCACATAATTCAGATCGCATGGAAGGAGCTTGATGTTGGGAGAAAATCACTGGCATTTGTCGCATTTTTGGGTAAATTCCAGCACATCATTCTTCATAGTAGGCCAAAAATATCCTTGCTGTAAAATTTTGTGGGCCAGGGATTGTCTACCAGCGTGATTCCCACATACTCCTTCGTAGACTTCTTGCCTCCTCCCCATTTAAATTCCTCAACAAATGTAAGGAGTATCCTCATTTATAAAGGACATCATCTATCATTATATACCTTACTGACCTCATTCGAAGTCTTCTTGCTTCAATAGATGCCTTTGGACAAATACCTGTCTTCAAGACGGACTTGCTATCATCCATCCAGGTCGGTTTTAAGTCAGCTTCCATGGCGACCATTTATGTTTCCTCGATGGCTAGAAGATATATTATTGACACAGGTATACTGTTGAGTTTTTCTATTCCTTCACTAGTTGCCAATCAAGCCAGAGCGTCGGCATGGCTGTTTTAAGTTCAAGGGATTTGTTCAATGGATATCGTTTCAAAGTCGTTGAATTCTTGTTTCACAATTTGAGAATCCTTGTTCATCCTTCTTTCTCTAGTTTGGTATGCTTCATTGACCTTATTAACTTCTAATTGTGAGTCACTATGAATTATTAGGTTTAGTATGCTTCATTGACCTGATTAACTACCAATTGTGAGTCATTATGGATTATTAGGTGAGCAACTTTCATGTTCTTTACCATCCTACTCCGGCTATGAGTGCCTCATATTCAGCTTCATTATTCAATGCCTTGAAATCAAAGGACAATGTTGTGCAAAAAGGTTGATTGTTGGGGCTAATCAAAACAATTCCAGTCCCTGCTCGCGTTTCGATAGAAGAGTCATCTACAAAGAGTGTCCAAGGCGACTGATGAAGAGATTCTTCTGTTGGGAATGAACCGAACTTTGCGACAAAGTCGGCGAGGGCATGTCCTTTCAAATAAGAACGGCGTTTATATCTTATATCGAATTGGCCAAGTTCTACAGGCCACTTCGCCATCCGACCTGAAGTGTCTGGTTTTTACAATACGTGTCTTAACGGGTAGTTAGTTAAGATTTCAATTGGATGCTCCAAAAATTAAGGCCTCAATTTCCTTGCTGCTATTACCACAGTGTAAGCTAGCTTTTCTAAAGGAGAGTATTGGAGCTCAGCCTTATACAAGGCCTTGCTTACTTAATAGATCGGATGTTGCACCCCATCTTCCTCTCTTACTAAGACAGTTCTGGCTGCGTGGTCAGATACAGTCAGATATATCATTAAAATTTGCCCTGCTTTTGGTTTTGACAACACTGGAGGTTGTGTCAGCTGTAATTTCAGCTCGTCAAAAGCACGCTGACATTTAGAAGTCCATTCAAATTTCTTTCTTCCTCTCAAGATGTCGAAGAAAGGTTTACATTTATCGGTCGACTTAGTTATGAAATGGCTGAAGGCAGCTACCCATCCCGTCAAGCTTTGTACCTCATTAGGCTTTGTTGGGGACGTATTTCGATAATAGCTCGTATCTTTTTTGGGTTTGCTTCAATTACCCTTTGATTTACCAAGTACCCTAGGAATTTTCTTGAGCTCACTCCTAATACACATTTGTGTAGGTTAAGCCTCATCACATACCTTCTTAGTACTTTAAACATTTTTGCAAGGTGCAATTGATGATCCTCAGCTCTTATACTTTTTACTAACATATCATCAACATATATTTCCATGGTTTTACCAATCTGCTCGGCGAACAGGCATTGACAAGACGCTGATAAGTAGCTCCGGCATTCTTGAGACCAAAGGGCATCATCTTGTAATAGTAGGTTCGCGATCAGTTATGAAAGCAGTATGTTCCTGATCTGGTTCATATATGGGGATTTGATTATACCCTGAGTACGCATCCATGAAGCTAAGCAATTCGTGTCCCGCCGTTACATCCACCATTTGATCTATTCTCGACAACGGGAAGCTATCCTTTGGACATACCTTATTTAGGTCGGTAAAATCAATGCATACTCTCCAATCATCATTGCTTTTCTTTACTAGAACTGGGTTAGCTATCCACGTCGGGTATTTTGCTTCACGAATAAACTCGTTACGGAGCAGCTTTTGCACCTCTTTGTTCAAGGCTTGATACATTTCTGAATTTAAAGATCTTTGTCGTTGTTGTCGTGGTCGTACTATAGGGTCAAGTCCTAGCCTATGACAAGTGACCTTCGGGTCAATC
This sequence comes from Fraxinus baroniana, assembly GCA_903798355.1. Classification (NCBI taxonomy): domain Eukaryota; kingdom Viridiplantae; phylum Streptophyta; class Magnoliopsida; order Lamiales; family Oleaceae; genus Fraxinus; species Fraxinus baroniana. Next base: position 6,401 of record CAIGRO010100545.1, on the reverse strand, counting down.
CCTCTCATATCGGAGTGATCCCATGCGAAGACATCAAGGTTTTTTTTAAGGAACCCGATAATTTGATCCCGGATGGGTGGTTGCAATCCATGGCAAACTTTGTGTTCCTTTGGTAGGTCCCCTGATCCAACCTCTATTTTGTCCAGTTCTTCTACTATTTTCCACCTTTCATTCGTACATGTGGGTCTAACGAAATCAGGTCGGACCTTACCGAGCATATCATATGTATATCTGGATTGATCCTTGATATGATTCGGCAATATGTTTATTTCCCTTGACTTGCCCTACTCCATGTAGCGTGGAATAATAATACATTGACATGATAGCCTTGAGTTCGAATAACAATAGTTGTTCCATGATAGCATCATATGGAGAGTTTGAGTCCATTTCGATGAATTCTGCATTTAACCTACTTCGACTGGAGCTTCGTCAACCTCAACTGGAAGCCTGATCTTTCCTTTGGCTTTAGCAAGGGCCATTGAGTCCTAGGAGCACATTTGGGATATGGTTGTAAAAAGCTCGATGGAATGTCCATCCATTCCCACGTATGGACATAGAGTATACGTCGATTGTCTGCTTGACTTGCTTCCATGGACTTGGCCACCAATTCTTGCAGATGACATCGGCGAATCAAAGACTCCACTCCTTCCTTCAGGTTTCTGCAGTTATCAGTGTTATGCCCCGTAGACCAATGGTATCAACAATATCTCCCCGGGGCTTTTCCTAAGTATTTCTTTTTCAAGGGTGGAGGTCTGCTGAATGCCTCATTTTCCTCTGCTTGTAAGAAAACTTCTTCCAGCATGGCATTCAGGGGATGATATTCACGAAATCTTTTCGGGTACGATTTGGAACGTATTTGGTCTCTCCTGCTCTTTCTTTTATCGTGGTAATAATCTTTATCTACTTGTTTGCCTTTTGTCTGTTGTGAAGTTGTTTGATTCGAATTTGGCTTGAGATATTCTTGATTCGACGTGGCTTCTTCAGCACTAATATGTTTCTTAGCCCGGCTCAGAAACTCGTGGTATGTCCGAGGTCCATCCTCATGTACAGACCACCAAAACTTTGTTTTCGGCCTTAATCCAGAAAGGACTGCCATAAGTACAGCATCGTCTGAAATCTTTTCAACCTCTATGGAATATTTATTGAACCTACTGAGATAGATTTTTAGTGATTCAGTCCTCCATTGTTTGATGCTTACTAACCGTTCTTTAGGCATGGTTCTCGCCTTAGAACCTATGAATTGGCCAAGAAATTCTGTAGCAAGGTCGCACTAACTTTTTATGAATCTCTGATGGAGCCTCCTGAACCATCTTAGGGCCTTATCTCCCAAGGTAAACGGGAATGCGCGGCACATTATGGCATCTCCCGCTCTTTGAAGCTCCATCCATGAAGTGTACTTATTCAAGTGACTGAGGGGGTCCCCTTCTCCATCATATCCAATTAGATGTGGTATCTTCAACTTTTCGAGTAGAAGTTAAGTAAGAATATCCTCAGTGAAAGGAGAGTACCATTTTGTGAGGTATTCCTCCATACTTTCCTTGTTTTTAGCTTCCAGGTCAGCGATATGTTTCCTTAAGGCGCTTATTTCAGGTCCTAGCCGTTCTGTTGAGCGCCAGCATAGGATTTTTTGTCCATGCTTGGAGGCGTGAGAGAATATTGAGAGCCCAATCTATTAAACACATTGTTGGTTTTCCTTACAGTTGGTCTTGCGATTACAGGAGAACTTCTGATTTCTTCGGTTCGACCTTTGGAAGATTCTTCTCCTAAGAACTGGAGGGTCCTTCTAGTCGGAGGTCGTTTGCCTTTTCCCTTTGTGGGGATTCGACCTCCGTATCCTGCAGTGGGGCGGGAGCTTGATTCTGCTCCAACCTGTGACAATATTTGCCAGTTTTTCAATAGCTTCTCTCATTGCAATCATCTAAGGATCCACAGTATTAGTTTGACCTCATCCTTGCCTTGTACTTTATAGATGGCTAGTATGTTCAGGATGAGTATGGAGTTGATTCCCGGATGCTGATGATTCATCTATCATAATATTTTCAAGTCAGAGGCCCTCCTTCTAGCGACAAACTGTTGACGTTGAAATTTGTTTTAACAATTTACAAGCCAACTTAATAGATGATATGGTTCCAATCATGGTGAAAGATCATAATCAAGATAATTGTTACTCTAATATGGGAAATATTTGAAATACGATTAAAAGATACAATGAGATGTTATAATGTCTTCAGAGGAAAATTCTCTTTTTTTCTCCCCCTCGCTTTAATCCCCTATTTATATTAATAAATGTGCATGTATCCTGCCCTTCATGTCTAGCCTGCTGTCGTACCGAGCTGAAGAGGTACATTAGTTGTCCTAATTGAATTGGCTAATAAGCTCGGAATGTCGATCATCATGAATTAATCCTCCAAGTTATCCCCAATAATTAATGAATTACTTGTAGAAGAGAGCTTAATCACTTGATTGGCGGATTATATGGGCTCTGACGTCAGAACTTTACATATGCCTTCAGTTGATTGGATATCAATATATTTCGTTAGTGATTTTCAATCATTATGCTTCCTCCAATCTCGATAAACTATATAAACTTCTCGTGTAAGCAAAACATTAGCCGAGCTTACCTCAATAACTGACCTCAAAGGGTAACAACTGACCCGACCTCAGGTAAAGACCTATTCTCCTTCTACAATAATCCCAACTTAACCAACCTCGGAGGTCGGACATCAACAGACCTAAATTTACAATGATTGAGAAAAGAAAAGACCTAGATCAGGATAGAATAAAAGAACTCGAAGGTTCCTTCCAAACATACGAACTCAGCCTTCCCTACTCTAAGAAAAATAAAAGTCTTTAGCCCTCATCACTTTTAAGGAAGAGACTAGTGATAAGACTGATAATGACACTTTAAAAGATGAAGAGGTTGCTTACTTTTTTAAGAAATTCAAAGAAAAACTATTTATAAACAATAAGAGACCTTTCGAGAAGTTTAAGGGCGATTCTAATAAATACAGGAATAAGAAAAGAGAGAAAAGGGATACTAGGGATATAAAGAAGAGATCTCAATCTATTAGGTGTCGTAAGTGTGGGGTTTGGACATATTAGAGATGAGTGCTCAAGTTATATGAAAACCCTAGGTAAGGCTATGAATATCTCTCTTACTAATGATGAATCCAACTTCGATAATCAAATTGAGAATTCCAATTTTGAGGAGGGTTTGAACTATATGGCATTTGTTTCTGTAGTTACGAGTGAACATGTGGAGGAGGAAGAGAAAGTTGAGGACAAAGAGTAATTAGACTCTTCACGAGAAGAATTAGTAGATAAAGGTGATATCTAAGAGGCAAATGACCAGTTGTTTAAGATAATTCTTAAATTGAAAAGGCTAATAGGTACGCCTTCAAGAAACTGTGTGATCTTAAGTAGAGAATAAGAGACTAGTGGTCAAACTTGAGAAGTCAACTAGTTGTGTGAATAAGTTGAAGATTGAGACGAAGTTCCTAAAAATAAGGTTACGAGTCTCGTGGGTGATCTTGAGAAATTTAATGCACAACTTCGCTATTTTTCAAGTGGACTTAAGAAGCTTGACAACATCTCATAATTGAACAAACATGCCGCAAGCTCTTGGTTAGAAACCACAAATAGGACATCACTACTCATGTTAGGTTTTTAACTAATCAAATTGTCACTTGACTGAAATGATGAGTTACTTAACTAAGATAACCTCTTCTTTTAGGAAGGTTTGGATAAAATTGAATTTCGATGTTGCTTACATTACTCTTCAAGGTAAGAGTGTCTATGTACTTCCTTAAGTGAGTCTAAAGGGACATGCATTTGCAAGTCCATTGTGTCTACATATTCATACATGCACTTTAATTTTTTTTTTTCTCTCATTTTTTGTATTATCTTTTTAAAAAAAGGAAAAAATGGTTTTGATGTTAAAACACTTTGAAGTGATATCATTAAACATGCTATCTTGATTCTCACAAAATTAAGATTTTGAGTCTTGTTTTACAAGATATTGGTGGCACTTTTCACACATAGATTTTTTATACATTGTACTCAATAAAAGTTTAAAATGAGTTGTGTGGAAAGATTTCATCGTTCATGAATTATATTGGTATAAGTGATCAAATGCTTTGTCGTGCTATCACGTGATTTGTTTTTTCATGTAATGATGATAAATTTAAAAATTCATGTCATGGTGTTCCATTTAAAAATCCATGAAAAAGTGTCATCTTTAATGAAGAAAAAAATCATCATTCTCTCATTACATATGCTCCTTGGTTCTTCAATCAACATGTGTGTAAATATTGCATTCAAAATGTTGCTAGTTCGTTAACTTGACTAGCTAGATTACTCCCTTAGTTAATATTGACAAAAAGGGGGAGTGGTATATTTATTTCAAGGGGTTAGTAGTTTGATATAGGGAGAGTGGTAGTTGAGTATTTTGATATTTGACTAGCAGACATTTGGGATTTTAATATTGATATTGATATTGTGTTTTGTGCTTTATATAATATTGATATAGATGTTTCGGCTATTTTGGTGTTATATTTAGATGTTAAGTTATTGATGCACATGGTATTACATGTGTTTACTTGCGTTGTATATATAACTTAGTTAGGTACTTTATTTACTTTATTATTAGTTTTCTCATGCTTTTACACTAGGTATTGTTTGAGTTGTTATGTTTCAGGAAACATATGACAAGCAATTGAGATGCAGTTTTGGGGATTGAGTCTTTGGGTTGATAAGAATTAGGTTGTGGTCATTGTTTGATTTTGAAATAAATGGTTTCTTTTTTTAACGGAATGTCAAGGGGGAGTTTGTTAGATCTAAAGTGTTGGCATGTCCATGTCCAGAATATCATTTAATCGAGTTGTAATTAAGGTTAAGTTGTCAAGAGACTAGGAGTGTGTTTTAAAGGAATCAAAGACGGAACAAAAATATCAAGAAGGTGTTAAAATTGTTCGCTGACTGACACAGACCTTTCAAGCGGTTTTAGCAAAGCAGGACCGCTCGAGCAATCGTATTACGTATCGAAACCCTAATTCACAATTTTCTCCTTTTTATTATAATCCCAAACAACCTACAACACTCTATATTATAAATATCCAAGGCATATTTGTCCAAAACATGTATTGAACCTATTTTCATTTAAGAGAACACTTTATTAATGATTAAATACGTAATTTGTAATTCTCTTGACTCAACCACAGGATCAAAATATCAGTACCAAAAAATCCTTTACCAATAGCTTTCAAGGTTATGAAGATTTGGAGATGTGACTGGAGTTCCAATTTGTGAAAAACGAGTTCATTATTGGTGATCCACGAGGGAAAAGAATTCCAAAGGTTGTGGAGCTAGTCTTGGGGTGTACAACCAAGGAGTTTTTCAGTAATTACAGGTTGGAAGTCAAACTCTTCTAATGTTTAGTTGTATTTCGATCAATTCTGTAAGGCAAATCTTTTCTAGTGAATTTTTTTACTAGCAAGGAGTGTCTCTTAAAGAGTTTTTCAATGGATTTTCCTTCGTAAAAAAATCGAGATGTTGATTTACTTTACTATTTTGATCATGTATACTTGATTGACTGTTAGGGTCTAATTTGATTAAATTTCATCTAGATACAATAATTTGTGACTTGTTGCATGTTTTAATCCCGCATGTTACACCTATTCTTCCCTAGGTATTAGTTGGATCGAACCTCATTATTTTCATATGTATATGTAGATCTTGGTGGCGGTGGGTAGTGGGATCTTGACGGTGGTGTTGGTAGTCGTCGTGGTATTATGAAGGTATTGGGTTTGTGGTAGTGGTGAAAGTAGAAGATCAACTATCATTTTCTTACTTGTGTTTAATTCTTTTCAGTTTTCGGTCATTTTTATATTTTCTACTTAGGTGGATGTCATGTCATTTTTTTTCTTTTTTTCTTATTTTTCTTTTCTACTTTTTTTTTTATTTTGTTAGTAGATGTAAGTGCATTTTAGTCTTTTTGTAAAAGGAAGTCGACTTTTTAACTGTCAAACAGTAGAAATTGACCAAAAATATTTTTTGCACGATGAACTTGTTGGGTAGGGAATTTTGTGCCAATATTTAAAGGTTAGGACTAGTTGTCAATGTTAAATGTAGGGATGACAAAAAAACTCGTTCAACCTAATACTCATGGGGCCCGGCCTCAAATGGGGTGGGAATTACCCGCATAATCGGTAAATGGGATGATGATGGGGAGAGGGAGAGGGTCATTATCTCAAAGCGGGTACAGGGCAGGGATGGGAAACACAGTCCCCGCTCCGCTACTCACCCCATTTAAAGTTAATTTCAAATTTAAGTTTTTTATCGAATAAAAATAATAAATTTATCATTATTTTTAAATAGAACATAAGTTGTTAAAAAATAACTTA
>CAIGRO010100524.1:0-11774 GCA_903798355.1 Fraxinus baroniana | reverse complement strand
TAAAGTTCGACCATAAATTTAATGATAGTAAAAATATAAAACAATATTAGGACAAATGACATAGTTTATAAGACCAAATTGTTGAACAGAATTTGAATTTATATAATTTTTACACACACCACTTAATTGATTAAATAATATAATATTCCTAAATCCTCTCTCACAAGTTCTTAAAAAAATATATTTGTGGGAGTCATTTGACCCGACATGAACCCATGTGGGTCCGCCCCTGGATCTATTGAGGTGGGTTTTTTCTATTTCTTAGATTAAAAATGAAATTTCTTTTATTTTTCTTTTATTTTGTTTCACATGTGGAGGGTTCAACAAATCTATGGGAGAGGTGGTGATTCTTGGTGGGCTGTTGGAGTGGTGGGAGTGGTGACAAGTTGTGGGATGGGACAGCGGTAACAGTTGACTGGTGGATTGGGTGGGGGAGGTTGGGAAGGAAAACCTTTTTACTTTCATTTTCTAGATTATTTTGTCAATTGTACTGAATTGTGATCTATTGGCAATTGGTAAGTGGATTATATGTTTATCTAGGTCGTTAAACATAGATATTCGAAGTATTTTTATGAATTATTGATTAATATTGCATAAATATTGTTTAGGTAAAACTTGAAGTTTGAAGAGTTTTTTTTGGAGAAAAAGGAACGAAAATCGAAATAAATGATGAGTTTGATTTGTGCATAATTCAGAACTGGGATCTCATTGATATGAATTGGAATATGAAGGACTTTAATTACAATTATAAGGACATAAGCTGGATAGGAAGTTGATTTCAACGATCAAACTACAAACAGAAGAAAATGCACTTCTAACTTTGCGATTGCTTGTCACAAAAGTAATGAGGTCGAAAGAGCTATTTGGCCTTCTTTTCAGTTTTGTCCATCTTTTGGAAAGTAATTTTGCCAACGATTTAACTTACTTTTGAGTCTTCAAATTCGACATTTTCTTTTTGATATCCAGGTGTCCCAGTAATTATGCTAGACTAAATCCTGGACCTCCAAAACCCTTGCCCCTAGAACCTTGAAGGAGGTAAATCGCGGGATATGCCTCAACTGGTTCCCAGGTTTCCCTCACCAACTGTACACTTCTGCGCACAAGAGATCATCCTCCAAAGTGATTGCTTCATACCAAATAAATCTGGCCGCATGTTCCCACCAGGATTCGAACCCCCACCCTGCCGCTGGAAGCAAGTTATGTGCTGATTGTTCAGCCAGTTAAGCTGTGCCCCGGGGGACTTCAATTTCGACATTTTCATTCTACAGAGTGGAGTGTAAGACTAGGAAGAGATTAAATGCAAAGAATGTCAAGAAATTGAATATTCACTGCTATGAATTGAAGAATTAAAAGCAAGAAATTGATCTTACATCTATTTTTTGCAAGAAGATATAGATAGCCTCAAAGATTTAGAGAACAACATTATTCATTATTGAGATGCTAAGCTAAATATGTTAGTGTTGGAATGAAGACAAAACTTTTTATTTCATTATTTTAATTCAAAGACGATTTATTTAGTTGATTTGAGTTATTGATATGGCATGCTTATGGATTTTTTAATGCATGATCACCATTCAAATAATAGTTTACTTATTTTGTTTCCAGAAAGTTCAAAATATATTGAGGACATTGCAATCATCAACACAAAGCTTAATAAATGTAAGAATAATAGCTTATGACTTGTACTATTAAATAAGTAATCATGTAATTGAATGCACTATTTCTCATAAGAATTCAGGGTAGAGATATTTTGAGTCGTGCTTAGGAATATGTTTGGTTTATATTGGGAGAGATATTTGAATAAACTTGAATTATTAATTGCCAATTAAATATATTAAAAAAATTTAATTTTTTTTAAAAAATAAAAAAGTGCAAATGAATCCCAAATAAATCATTAAAAAAATATTTTTCTTTAATTTTTTTTAAATAGGAGGTATATTCATCATTTCACATCTCTTTACTGATAAATTAGATGAAAATGAATAGGAATGACGATTTGAGCAATCAAACGTGTAATTAAGGATGAAAATGTAAAAATAAAATAAAATATATGGACGTTTTTCGCTATAATAATAAAAGGTAGGAACATTATGTGTTAATTATCATTTTAATAATTTATTTGGGGATTCATTTGCGATTCTTTAAAAAAATTTGGACTATGATTGCAATTAAGTTTTTCTTTTTCTTTTTATGAATAAATTGCACTAAATGTCACTTTTTGGCTGTGCATTTATAAAAATGTCACTTTTTTGGAATCTTTGCAAAATTGTTATTTTCAGACATTTTTGTCCATCTAGATAATTTAAATACCTAATATGTCCTTCTTTAAATAAGATTCGACTAGATGAAAAATTGTATAAAAAATATGTAAATGTCAGGGAAGGAACTGACATTTTAAAAAGGCAAAAGAAGTGAATCGTTTCCCCAAATAATCCCCAGCACTCTTTACTCTACGTCTCCGACCAACATCTTGCCGACCGACCAAATAAAACCTCTGATCAGTCATTTTAACCTTATTTCTTGATTTTCAAATACCATTTTCTCCGTGTATTGCCAGTTTGAAGTGGGGGACGGACCCAGCGGGTAAGAGACTTTCGTTTTCTTTTTAATTGTTGCAAAATTGTTTATAGGTAATCAAATTGATTTTGTCATATGTAATCCAGGGTTTGTGTGAAACAAGGATTTTATTATTATTATGAATTTAAGGGTATGCCATGCCTCCGTTAGAAAAGGAAAAGGAGAAACAAGAAATATTTAAATTTAAGGAATTTGTATTGTGGCTGANTTATTATGAATTTAAGGGTATGCCATGCCTCCGTTAGAAAAGGAAAAGGAGAAACAAGAAATATTTAAATTTAAGGAATTTGTATTGTGGCTGATTTTTTTTTTTTTTTTTTTTTTTTTTTTAAGGGAATTGGGGCATCAGAAACTAAATTACAAATGTCCAATATAAATTGATTATTTTGTAAGTTTTTGGTTGTAATGATGCCAATAAACTTAGTATATTATATTATAAAGTGGTCGGTTAGGGTGGGGGTGGGGTGAAGCAAGTTTTCTTTTTTCATCTGATGGAAAAAAACCCAAATTTTGCATTTTAGGGTTTTAGCGTTTCAAGGTTTGGGTACTTAGGTCTGTCTCTATATTTATTGCAGAGAGTTCTCTTTTGAGAAAATATTTATTCATTTTTTGAATTGGTACATCTTTTCCCCTCCTCTGAATTATTGGTGGAATTTGCTACGTTGTTAGTTTAAATTACTGTGTTAGAACTCTAAATTGGTGAAATGTTAATACAATTGTCATTTCAGTTATTAATATATCCTAGAAACTACATACACACGAGTTACGATGCCAAATATTGCATAGATATATTTTAATCAGTATAAATTTACCTTGCGTGGATACTTAGTCTAATAAATATGAAATAATTTAGTAAAATCACATAACGCATATGTTGACAAATGCATGTGTAATTATTTTTTATATATTTATATTTTTCATTTTTCTCACATGAATTTTTTTTTATCTACCACACTTTTGTTTAGCAATAGCAGAGTATAAATCAGAGATAGGAAATTCATCACTCAAATAGAAATAGAGAATCTATAGAAGATCCAAATATAAGCAAATCATGTGGCATATTTCTCATCATTCAATATGTTGTATGAGTGATATTGTAAGCACTTGTTGGATCTAGTGATTTAACCTTTGGTGGAACTCGAAAGCACATTTGCCCATTTTATGACCTAAGACTTGATTCAAGTAGTTGGGTGCTTAGCAGAGTTAACCCAAAAATCTACCATTCTTGTTATGATGCCAATTATTGTGTCAAAGTGGGCTATTATGAATTTGATAAGTTCAATTGATATACGACAATAAGATTTTAAATGAGTATGATTGTGAGTCTAAAAGCCTTGGTACCATTACTAATCCCCCATCTCTAATTTTAAAATCCAAGTATAGGTGATCTTGCATCCTGATGTTATTGTGCTCCCTCTATGTATTTATGTATCGGTGTTAAGGGGTTTTAATGAGAATATACAAATATGTTGAGTCTCCTATTGTGACATTTTGAGACATGCTAAGAGTAATAGGCCGAGTCTCCTCAGATTATAATATATATGTTTGTTACATATAATTGATATGTTTTATTTGATGACGCCTAGTTAAAGTTAGTGGATTCACTTAATTAAAACAATTGCAGTGCAAATAGATTTCCCTATGAGACCATGTGCTAAACTCCAAAATGTGGCACAATTAGTCTAAGTAGTGAGATTTTGTCATATGTTGAATCCAGATTTTAGTGGCTTTCCTACTCTAATGGGGCGGTTCACTATTAGCATAAGTGGGAGATGAATATATGTTTTTTATTTAAGTTTTGTTTGAGAGGTTTTAAGTTCCAAGAGCGTTAACACAAATTGTTAAATGAGAAAAAAAATTATTTGAGTTGAAATTGAGATCAAAATTGCAAGTATCAGTTGTGTGTGTTACAATTACGTCATGCATGTGTACTATGTAGAAGTAATTTCGTGACAGTTAACTTCAGTAGAAAAATGTCATTGCCGTGAACTGTAGTTCCCGACAGTTCACCGCATTAATTCTCGACGGATGGGAGAATCTCAACAGATGAACTGTCGAGACTCGAAAGTTCATCTCAGTTTTTCTCGATACATGACAGTTACACATGTCGAAAGTTGGCTCATCCGAGCATAATATGTGCGTTTTGCATTAACATGTACGAAATATTGTGCACCACAATTTTTTCATTTGTTTTCGTGCAGTTGTAATATATTGTTTCATGTGTTCTAATTTTCGTACTATTGTTGATATTCGTTTTATTTCATTATATGATGTTCGTATTATTTCATTAAATTGTATTTCGTAATTTGTTGTTGTACATTGCCATCAACATGTACCATATATCACGATCTGACATTTTTTTCATTTTCTTGCTGTACCTTACAGAGGAGATGGATTTCGAAAAACTGGTTCCGAAAAATGCACGGATGCGGGCCCTCATTTCACAGCGAAGCAACCTAAAGTATGTAAAAAAGGTCATGGACCATTTGGATGAGTGGCAGCCCCAAGACTTTCGCAACTCATGTCTCGGGTTCCTTGTCGAGGTTGCAGACATCCAATTCTCTGCCTAACTGATCCAACAACTCGTCTTCAATTCCATACGGACTGATAAGGTAAATGAATTATGGTTCAATGTGCATGGCCACTTTACTCGGTTTGGACTGCAAGAGTATGCAGTCGTGACGGGATTAAGACGTAGTCTCCCTCCGTAGGACGATCAGTTTACTCGAGTCTTGGACGATTCTTGGAAAAGTGGAGACTGAAGGAGAAATACTTCAAATCACTGGACAAGATTTCATGCGCCCAACTTGAGAAGACCTTTCTCCGATCGTCGACGCCCTGGGCTGATCGGTACAAGCTCGGGCTTGTTTTCATTATCAAAGGAGTATTCTACGCTCCGGATAATAACGTGGGTATATGTACATCGATATTGTTAATCGTCGACGACCTCGACTCATTTTTTCCTACCATTGGGGTAGAGTTGGATACACTTATCCGTTGAGGGGATTTCGGGGTGGTTGGGCACAGAAATTTCGCAACGCCAAGAGAAAGAAAGAGAATGAGATCAGCTATACAGTTCATGGTTTCCCCCATCGCCCTGCAGATACAAACCATTATTTTAAACATTGTATTATGTTATTTCGATGCACATATATTTTCATGTCGTGTGATGTCACATGACAATACTTTTCTGCTGCGACAGATATGGGCGTTCGAAGTCATACCGAAAATTGGAGAACGATTTACTCAGCGTCTTAGGTAATGATCGCCAAGGCTTCTTCGCTAAACGGCTACAAAACAACCGTAACATCGTACTACGATGCGTTCTTCACGAACACGCAGTTACTCTTTCAAGTTGAACGTACCCGTACTCATTCTTCTTGATACTGTACACAATACTTTTCTATTGATGCCATTTTCCTGTGTTCGTAGCTGCATGTGCATGCCACGTTGTGCCCCACCAAAGCTGAGCTTGCCCAACCACATATCTCCACTCTCGTGCCTTTTGAAGATCGTAGCATGCCCACTTTGGACGACATTGCCCGGAACATTGTCGCTCCACAATTTGCTGCAGAGGCATTGGACAGTGGAGGTTATAGCCATTCGTCTACAAAGAAATCCGACGAAGAAAAGTCTGGTGGAGGATTCGAGGATGAGCGGTCCGGTGCGGATGACCTCAAGGGGCCGTGGCTAGTGATTTTGGAGAGCGGATGTCGAGGAAATGTTGTTGGATCAACAAATCCTCATGGAAATACGCCTCCAGACCGTTAAACTTGAAATCATCGAGCACATGAGTGTCGAATTTGCAAGACTGAGGGAGTTCATATCTATAGTCATGCCCTCATCCGATACTACCGCACAGCAGCCCCGTAGACGTCCACAACGAGCCTGCAGATTCAGGAACTTTATCGCAAGAAATGTGTGTTACTTGTTTACAAGTTAAGATTACTAAGTGTAACGTGATTTCAGCAGTTCCAGTACTACATTTGCTGACATGTTTTCAATACTACTTCTATGACATAGACACACATGGAGGAGCCATCGACCTAGACCCAGATAATCATGACAGGACATTACCCAGTGCGAGCCACCATGAGGAACTTTTTTTTATTCATCTCATCTATTTCTATGCTACATTTTACTAATATTGAACTCTTTCACGTCATTTCAAATTTTCTGAAATAGATGGAGGAGGCATCCATATGTTCCCGAATGGAGGAGGCATCCACCGGTTCCCGGATGACTATGGGGATGGGTCAGATACCAATCTGCAAGATGTAAATGGTATGTGCGTTTGGTATGAGGAAATATGTCATTTCATATTGTAGTACCCTATCCGGAGCTCATACTATATTGTGGACATAATTACTATTCTATTTTCAAGTAACTGGAGGAGGGATAGAGCCCAAAGTGTCGTGCTCGGACAACGTCGAAGTTCCTTCCACTCATGCTACGACGGAGGTGGCTGGTAAGTTTTGTATTGTACAAGTTTTAATCATGTGTACACTTGCAAGATACTAATGACTATCTTGTCTTCAACTTTTGTAGACGGTAATGAACCGTCTAACAATAGCTTGGGTACAAGTGCACTTCCCACATCCACTCACGTGCTCCACACTGAAGGTAAGTTCCTGAAGCTAACTCCAGCATCTTTGTGTTACGTAGGAGAGCGTATAGCTCGATAGGTTCGTGTTTTGGTACATTATGCTATATTTCGGGGCTCACCTAAGTAATTTGGCCCATCGTACTTTTACGTAGGCAGTGCCTATTAATTACCGGTTGAGGCCACCATACCTAATGAAGGTACCGACATTGTTCACACCAAGAGACGGCGATCGACACGCTGACGGAGGTGGCTGGTAAGTTTTGTATTGTACAAGTTTTAATCATGTGTACACTTGCAAGATACTAATGACTATCTTGTCTTCAACTTTTGTAGACGGTAATGAACCGTCTAACAATACCTTGGGTACAAGTGCACTTCCCACGTCCACTCACATGCTCCACACTGAAGGTAAGTTCCTGAAGCCAACTCCAGCATCTTTGTGTTACGTAGGAGAGCGTATAGCTCGATAGGTTCGTGTTTTGGTACATTATGCTATGTTTCGGGGCTCACCTAAGTAATTTGGCCCATCGTACTTTTACGTAGGCAGTGCCTATTAATTACCGGTTGAGGCCACCATACCTGATGAAGGTACCGACATTGTTCACACCAAGAGACGGCGATCGACACGCTTTGCGGGCTCGACAAACTACTTTGGCCTGTACTTGAATGAAAATCAGGGGGTGCTGGTGAGTTGCCAGATGAGGCTACCATACCGATCCACCAAGGTGATGATGTTGTTCTCACCAAGAGACGGCGATCGACACGCCTTCGATTGCCTACAACATCTACCAGGACTCCATACACCAGAGGGGGGAGGAAGAGATCAAAAAAAATAAGTAAGTCAATCCTATGTTAATGTACTATGAATGAGTCAATATTTGATAGTGCACTTACGACACATTCCGTTTACAACCTAAGTTAGGTGATTAGATGTTTCCAATATATGTTGCGATTTGAAGATGTAAATTTGTGTGTCCCTTTAGTCCACACTAAATTAGGTTATAACTAAAGACATTTAATAATTTTCAGGTTTAAAAATGATGATGATCTTAAATCTGAACTACTCGTCACATGCATCACCTACTTGCTCCACCATTTAAGTATAAGTGAAGTGAAGAAAACCTCTTAGGAGACTTATGTAGTATTAGTAGTAGTGGTTGAGCAACATACTAAACTGTGTGCAGTAGCTTCATTAGTTACTATAGCTGATGTATCACATGCTTTCTTGTGATTTTGTGGCTTTCGTGGATGATGTGCACACGATTCGATGATTGCTGACCCTGGAGTATTTATGTCCACTCCAACATCGATGAATGTGATGTTTTTTGTTCTTTTCACACAGTTTAATTTTTCAACTTGTGCATCTATATTCAAAGTTAGGTCATTTGAAGATGATGCAGTGTGAATGGATTAAAGTAGGTTAGATGAGTTGGAAAATGCTAGAGGGATTCTGTATGATCTAAATATGACTACAAAGTTAAAAGGAGAATTCAGTTATGCAATTAGACTTGTTATATGCTCTGGTCATATTAAATAAAAAATTGAATCATCAAGATTTGAAACACTCACATACATCCTTCAAACAGGAAATTTCACTCTGTTTTGTATCTATTGTTTTCAGGGCGACAACATGAAAGAAGATGAACAAAATAGAGAATCAGAAAGTAGGTATTCTCAGGGACCACTTGCTAAAAGGTGTAGCTTTATGTGCAACTTTACAAGTCTTTCACTATCCATAGCAATTATTCAGGGTAAAAATTTAGTTTCAGTAAGTTTACTTTGAGTTGGAAAATTGAATTTGGATTTGTAATCCTGTAAAATGAAGACAATTTTTATGTTATGTGTTAGCAAGCATTGGTGGTGATGCCAAAATGTTGTTTTGATGAATGTTATTTTAACTCAGCAACGTTAGAATTGTCCCATCTCATTTTCTTTCACTTAACCTCAGTTTTTCAATTATATTTCACTTTTAATATTATATATATATACAAGCTTATTTTATATAATTTTTTCTTTATATGAGTGATATTAGTACGACTACAATTTTTGAAAGTTTGTGAAATAATATGTATTAAAATTAATAATTCAATATAGTTGGAGATATCCAATTGGGTTTTCACACGGATAAACATTGTTAGAAAATATTCATGTATAATCTTCCCGTTAGTTGCTTAAATTTCACGTACTGTAAACTTGGAAATTATATAAAAGTATAAGGAAATTTTTTATAATGATGTCGAGTGTAGAATTGGGGGCCCATGGATCCTACAACTGTGATTAAACATTTTTTGTGTGTATGGCAAAATGTTGCACATGTTATCCATTTGTCTAAAGTTGGGGTACTATTTTGTGGTTAGAATGCGAAGACATGCAGTAGATAAACATGTTCACGAATCCTCATCAAACACTTCAGTTGATGCATGGTTTTTGCGAGTCATAGTTCCTTGCCTATTGATGCATCAATTTGTTGAAGTATGTAAAAATCCCAGACGACAATACTACCTCTTAGGATACAAAGGTCATAATGAGAATTGATTAACACAACTACATGCAAAATTTTTGAAGAGAAAATAGTACATACTCATTAAGATTTACAATTGTCATTAATTATGTACAAAGTTTAAGTCATAACGGTTCAATTAGGCCTTAAACAATCACACCAATTGGTTGTCAAATTAAGTTTGAGATGTGATTTGGTGGTTATAAGCTTTGTCACTCTGTATACTACTCTGATAGAAAAATAGTTTCACCCATCACATTTGCATGCTACTAATAGCTTCGTCCATGGGAAGCAACGAACCATTCAACCTGAATGATCGTTCGCCAATACCCGGTTCATCCCGTCATAATTTCTTCGGAAGATGAGGATGTAACCCTTCGAATGGTAGGAGAGCTATTTTCCCTGTTCCTCTTCCCAACCTAGACGAAGTTTCAAGTGAAGTATCGTAGTCACAGAAGAGTGTGCTCGATGAGGGGTTCCAATACATGGTTCGGTACAAAGATGAATTCGATGATGATGAGTGGTTGGCGAACGTTGCACCTCCCGAGATAATTGTCATAAGCTCGGATGGTTCCATGAAGACAGTAGGGGAGAAAGTTCAAACGTCGACAACGAATGAGGTGGGAAGTAGTTGCATATGGTTGTGTACAAATGAATAACTGTCAAGTTCTTTTGTATTCACTTTTATCAAGGATGATTTTGGTAACAGTCTTTACCAAAGAGTCAGCAACATGTCCCTTATGCCTCGTATGTGTACTTACAGCTTGTAGTCTGTGCCAACTATCGAGAATGACAGAAACAATCTATCTGGAACTCATGCAGTATTATGTCAATGAATCCGTATTTTAGTTGTGAATGTAAACATGTCTATTACTGTCTGCAAATGATAATGGATTTCGAATGATAATGTAAGTTAGAAATAATAATGAAAGTTCAAAACAATAATATATGAACATAACGAACAATAATGTATGCAAACGATAATAAATAGAAAACAATAACATAACTTCATATTGTATAACGCCATTGGGAACATTTAACATACTACTTCAACGACTTTTGGAGATGAGCCCTGTTTAAATCGGTTGTGTTACAGCGGGGTACGAACATATTGTCCAAGTACTCATCAACATCATCAATATTAGTAGTCTCTGTACCATGTAATGGGTTGTCCAAGTTTTCATCTGAAGGTACAGTCCCAATATAAAAAATTGGAGTTTCGGGTGCATTATTGTTTGAGATACTATGCTGATGATTGAGCTCTTCGTGTTTTACATTTTATTGTACATCCACTACGACAAATGAACAATCTGGACAATTTATATCCCTCCACATGCCAACACTTGGGAGCTCGATTTTTGAAACAGTAACGCACATGATAGTTTCATTATGAACTGATATGTACCAATTTAAGTCTTTATCTTCGAGTATTTCGATCAGAGGTATATTCAAGTTCGGGACTTTGAACTTCAATTCAATTTGAGTGCGGGATCAAAAATACCAAGTTTGTTCTTCAATCATAGCACAAGTCCAATTAGGGTAATACTTGTCGGCACTAAAATGGAAGTGATTTTATCCCCTCCACTTTCATTCGTCATCTACATGAACAAACTGTCTCCCATACGACACGATGAATCTTAAACGATTACTCATATCTGAAATGTTGGGATTGCAACGGTAAGAATTTCGTACAATAAATATGTCTACATTTAATAATATGAATGTGGAACTTTCGAATATTGAAATCTATGGAGTAGCAGAAGGTGAAATCAAGGATGTGTCAACAGTTTTCAAGTGTCGAATTCGACAGTTAAATTGTCTATCTTTACAGTTCAGAAATGTCGGGTTCGACAATTCACATGTCTAAACCGACTGTTTCAACAGAATTATTCGACAGATGAGTTGTCGAGAAACTTGAAAACATGTATTTGGTACCTTTGAAAAAGTTATTGAAAACATTAATGGTGATAATCAATTCTCAATTACAACATGAAAATACCTTCCCATTAATAAATAACTCAATACTTCATTAAATATTGAATCCTTCGCTTTTGTACGGGATATTGATATTTTTATCCTTAAAAAATATTT
>CAIGRO010100494.1:0-11132 GCA_903798355.1 Fraxinus baroniana | reverse complement strand
CTAATAAAATATATTAGGTTATAGAATATTGTCAAATTTGGAAATAAGATAGAATCCTAGACTAACAAGGAAATCTCGCAAAAATAAGAAAATTTCGCCAACTTGTTCTCGGCATGTTTCTGTGTGACCGTAAGCCTAAAAGTACCTTGCGCTTGTGTAGCCTTGTGCAGAATTTTGTGACGATTTCGAATTGTACTCATGGGCTAAAATTCGACACCTGAGCTGAAATTATGCCCATTTTAATCCATTCCACTCGTTTTCTTTCCAAATACCTTCCAAACCTTGAATCTAACTGGTTTCAGCTTTCGAACCCTTCATGAAAGTTGAATCTTGGCTTGTTAACCTCTTCAATTTGGACTCCAATACTCGACCAAGTGATTGCATATTTTGGATCATATCATGTAGGTTCGAGGNAAACCTT
Organism: Fraxinus baroniana; assembly: GCA_903798355.1. NCBI lineage: Eukaryota > Viridiplantae > Streptophyta > Magnoliopsida > Lamiales > Oleaceae > Fraxinus > Fraxinus baroniana. The sequence goes on along the minus strand of CAIGRO010100494.1, from coordinate 10,711 downwards.
GAATCTAACTGGTTTCAGCTTTCGAACCCTTCATGAAAGTTGAATCTTGGCTTGTTAACCTCTTCAATTTGGACTCCAATACTCGACCAAGTGATTGCATATTTTGGATCATATCATGTAGGTTCGAGGTTCCAAAAGAAATCGTTACCGATAATAAGTCACAATTTATAAGCACTGGGTTTCAGAATTTTTGCAAAGAGTGGATTATCAAGCTGAACTTTTCCACTCCGCGGTATCCCGAAGCCAACGCTTAAGTTGAATCTGTCAACAAGATTATCATGAAAACGTTAAAGAAAAGACTATCTGAAGCCAAGGGAAAATGGGCAAACGAGTTGCCTGGAGTCCTTTGGTCCTAAAGCACCACCATTCGGACATCAACCGGCGAAAGTCCCTTCTTATTGGCTTATAGCATTGAAGCGATCATACAAGTAGAAACATGTACCCTAACAGTTTAGTGTGAATGGATAATCGATGAACAGAACCAAGTTGAATTGTGTCACAAGTTAGATCGACGGATGAACGAAGAGTCGTACAGCTGCTTGTCAACAAAAAATTGCCCAACACTTCAACTGACAAGTAAGGACCAGAACCTTCGAAGAAGGCGAGTGGGTGCTTTAAAGAGTATTCCAAAACACTAAGGAAGTAGGTGCAGGGAAGCTTGTCACAAATTGGGAAGGACCATACTTAATCACGAAGGTCGTTGGATAAAGAGCCTACAAGCTACGTGCCCTAGACGGTAAAGATATCAAAAATAGCTGGAACGCTATTCATCTTCGCAAATATTATTTCTAAGCCTTCTAAAACTCTTTTCATTTCTTGTATTTTCATTTACACTCAAAACTCTTACTAACTTAAGCATCAGAGAACCGATGGGAGAAATTCCATCGATGGTCCTAACTTTTCTATGCTTTTAGGATGATCAATGACAAAGTTTTTCGTGGACCAAACATGTCACCATTCCATTACGGGACATCTTCGTTATTTTCTTAATAATTCTGTAATCTCCCTTTTTAAATTCTTTACTATCATCAGGATCAACACTAACTTAAGCATAGGAAAGCCGATTGCAGAAATGCCATTGGCAGTCCTAACCTTTCTCTGCTTTCAGGATGGTTAATGACAAAGTTTCACGTGGATCAAACATGCCACCATTCCATCACGGGACATCGTCATTATTTCCTTAATGATTTTGTAATTTTCTTTTTTAAATCCTTTACTATTATCGAGATCAACACTAACTTAAGCATCGAAAAGCAAATGGCAGAAATGCCATCGATGACCCTAACTTGTCCTTGTTCTTAGGAGATTCACCAAGTAGAAAATCGTATCACTCATTAAAGAACAGGGACATGGAGAGACTCAAATGTGGGGAAGGAAGATCCCATACAGATATCAAAAATTATTTAGAATCTAGAAGCTGGTCGATAAAAAATGGCTACGTCTAGATGAAGAATACCACACGGTTGCTTTCAAGTCGTCTGTACAAGTTTGGTCCTACCATCACCATATACCAATCTGAACGAAGACTTAGCTGCCTTTGAATTGGGATAGCCTTCAAGCCAACCAATAACATTACATGCCGAATCAAATGGGTCGATCGAATTCTTTGTAAAAACGCATTTATAAGTCTATCTTTTTGAAAGTATGTTCGATTTATATTTGAATATTATGATCATACACTCTTGTACTTCGAATAAAATTTTAAAAGTTTGATATTTTATCAAGTTTTAGCATACAACCCTAATAAATCTACATATTACATAATTTAGAAAGACATAAATTTAAATATGCTTGTACAAATACTAATACATAAGTCCGAAAGTAAATGTCAGCCATGAAGTACAATTGGAAAATGTGCTACCAAAAGAGCTCATGCTTGCCCATCATCAACATTCCCGACTCCCTCACCGGACGAAGTCCTGACTTTAAGCTACTCTTCTACCATATTCGACATACAGAGCATTTGGTATAATTTAGCATAATCAGCAATCGCTTTGTACACATCCCAACTAAAATGTTTACCTTTCTTATAATCATTCATAAGAAAGGCTCTAGTGGCTATTTCAACTTCCAGCTGGCAATTCTCCAGACGGTCCTCTAGAGAAGCATTTTGAGCTCCAGAAGATTTATTTAAGTTTGCAAGCTCTTCCTCCAATGTGAACTTCTCACGAACCATCTCGGATAGCTCATCCATTGCCTTTCAGCAGCCAAATCAGTATCTTTCTTCCTAACCCTCAAACATTCGACTTCTCCATGTAATGAAGTATTTGCACCCTACAAGGAGCACACATTTCTGGCCTATTTAATAGCTTTATTTTTGTGAAAAATGTCACCTTACAGACCCTAGAATTAACTTAATAAGTTCGCGTCAAATGAGTTATCCATAATGAAGTACAAAAAAATAATATACATGGAAAGTCTGAGCTATCGTGTTCTCGTCTGTCTTTACTGGTCCAAGTTGCTCATAGCACATCCGGTCTTCAGGATATAATAGACCTTCGCCAAGTGCCATCCCCCCAAATTAGAGAACACAAACGAATTGGAGAGAAAGGTAAGCAAGATCAAATCATCGTCTGCCGACAAAGGCCCTGGATAACCTCATTTGCGGACCAACTGGGAGAGAGCATCAGGTAGCTCGGTCTGGCTCTAGAAATCATCAGATAGGACTGTAGGGTTGTCGCTAGCGATGTAAGATGAGAACTTCTTAGACTTTTCTTTCACCTTTCTTCTTTCCGAAGCGTCAAGCGAAGACCCTACCACTCTTGATATAATTCGATCTACAATCTCACGTTTAGTCGAGTTAAGTGGACCGAGCAAATGAAGATCACTACCAAGAATTTTCATACCTCTCTTTATCATGATAATAGGGATTTTATTTCTTGGGAAATTGGAAAGAATACCTCGTGATTCTGATGAAATATGATCCCACAAGCCACTAGAAGAAAGAACCTCTGAAGATAGAAGGAACTGGCAGTCCCTTGGAGCCTTAGATATCGTTAAGATCTTTGAAATTCGCTCGTTCACAAACAACCCTTCGACAAGCCATGTGTTGATGTGGAGACCTGTAAGAAAGTGAAATAAGGACCTTAAATCTGTAAAGCACGTCGAGAGTAAGCGATCTACAAAGCTTATCGTGTGACCATGCTTAAGGGAAACGACAATTCCCTTGTCGAATCAAATCGCCTAACGCGAGAAAATAAGTCCCTTTCCAACCTTTATCTCCCAAAAAAAGTCTATTTATCAACCGATCGGCATTTTTCCTTGCATTTAAGGAAAATCGATCTTTCTCACCATTATGTTCCTTTATAAAGTAACTGTATAGAAGCTCTGGCATGCCAAATGAGTATCGTGCTGCCCAGTCAGAACTTGGAGAGCCAATAGCAACCGCCAAGAGTTAGGCATAAGTTGACATGGTGCAATATCAAAATATTACAGCACCATCCCAACCATGTGAGGAATTGAAAATCGAAAGCCATCTTTAAAAGGGAATTCATAAAAAAGCATCCAGCTTGAGACATTCCATGAAACTCTTTTGTACGGTTGTGATAAGCGAAGTTGAACAGATACTGGAATACTATAGGCATCTCGAACTCTTGACAAGTCGTTCTCTATCAGCTTTCTTGGTATGTTCTTGGTGAACAAGATATCACTAGAGCTTGGATGACTATGTTCATAAAAACTATGTCCTGAATAGCCACCGTCAAGACCTGGATTGGTCAGATCAATAGTAATACCTACACCTTCTAGATCGATCGCATAGGATGGGCAAATCCCCAAACTACCAACAAACCCCGTCAATGTTGGCTCGAATGGACAATCCAAACTAGTATAATTGTCGAGCAAGGAGTTTTCATCTAGATTTATAGACCTACTCCCACCTCTAGTCGGCAAAGGATCGATCAAAATTTCGTACAGAACATGATGATAATCGGTCCAATCCATTTTTTCTTATAAAAAGAAAGCTACTACTCACTAGCAACCTCGCTCTATAATGGATCAAAAACTAGAAGCACCGAATCAAAATCGATGACACCACTAAAGAACTTGAAAAAATGTGCAAAAAACACTCAAGAACAAGGCAAGAACTTGAAGAATAGAGGAAAGAAATTCCCCAAAATCCTTGAGGCTCCTTGAGTTATTTGAAGAATGCATGATGAAGCTTTAAGTAGTGAGAATTGGCGCACTGAACGAGTTGGATACGTAAATTCACAAATTTGTTCAAAGTCATCAACCAAATGTGTGCGCTAGATGAACATATTTATGAGTTGGCTAATACTCTCTACAACACATGTCGCACAATCTAGACGGATTGAAAATTTTCCATTTTTGAGTGGGCATATTTATCGGTTAAGTATGCTTGATATGTCGTACAATCTAAACATTTATATACATACATATAATATTATAATTGTATACTTAAAAATAATAATAATAATAATAATAATAATCAACTGGAGGATTGGGTGCATGCATGCACTTCAATAAATTTCCATTGCCACTTGGCAACACTTGTAGTGTGGTCATGGAAACCGCACGATTTCCGAGCCATGTGGTAAAAATAGTGTATATTTATATGTTTTATTTTATGTAATTTATCTATATTATGATTATATAATATGAATGAATAAATAAATAAATAAATAAAATTACATAATCGAAAATGTCGCGATTTTCGAACCGTTCAATTTTCAAAAATCATACTGCTTTCAAACAATCGGTACTAAAAAAATCGTATGACTCGATCAGTCGTGCCAAAAACACATCGCGTGGCTTTCGAGTCGTAAGTCATTTCAAACAGCTTCCAAGTCATACGGTACCAAAAACCAAATATATTAAAAGCAAAAAAAAAGTATAAAAAATTGTACAACTCAACAAGCAGTACCTCATTATTTCAAGTGTTGCATGGCTTCTGATTACACAATAAAATAGCATGGCTAGGTAAGCGACCGATAATATCCCATAACTTTTTTTAGCCGGATGATTTTCATCTACCATCATAACGAATTCTACTATCACTCCAAATTATGTGATCAGATGATCCAACCTATGATCAAAACCTACCTTCAACAAATGGTGTGATCGGTCTTAAAGCCTGAATTACTCTTTCATTTGAGTAGAACTCATATATAAGAGTGGGGGCTAATTGTAGTGGTAAAAGTTGTTCCACTAGCCCAAATGGCCCAGTCCAAAAAATAAAGCCCTCAGATGGTCACTTGACAAACGCACAATCTTTTGGCCCAGTTTGTTATGTCAATAGGGCCAAATTAGACCTACACGTAAATTCGCAATCCCTGATAATTTATCTTCAAGATAAACCACACCATGATTTGATCAGATCAAATAGAAGTTATCTGAAAATAAATTGGGTATCTTAACTGAATAGATCTTATCAGATTTAGTTCCAATGAACAAATCTCGCAGCATCTTCATCAATCCCGCTTAGACGATTATCCCACTGCCATAAATTTCGTGGTCAGTCTTACGTTCAGGTACAGAAAACAAATATTGTTCTACTGTAAATTACTTCTTCTTTCTTTTAGTCTAGTATTTCTAAAATTCTTAAAAAACTTTTCTAACTTAACCGTCGGAAGGTCTTTAATCGGCACCACACCGGTGTCCTCTTGAGATCTTTTGCGGTGTTTCTTCTTCGTTCTACTTTTTTGCAAGATTGTTAATGGCATGATCGAGTCAATTTTCTCAACTATAGAATCCACGGTCTACAAATACAATCTAATCTGGAACCGTAGGAAACACCATCCATTCTTCGACAAAGCCTCGGGTAGCAAATGTTCATTCTCTGATGGATGGAGGTCCATCAGATGATATTCCTTGTACTTATGAAACACATTCAGTTGGGGCTCCATCAGATGATGTAAGTTGCTATTTTATTTTGATTGTTCTATAATCTTATTCTCATATTTTATTCACAAGTGCAATTGCATTGGTCACAAGTCACATGTCACTATGGACTACTCACATGTGTTAGTGCATATGTCATAAGTCCATTTGCATTTGTCACAAGTCAAATATTTTTCTCTTATAATATTTCTATAGGTCACATGTGTCATACATACAAGTTACAGGCATTAATGAATAGATCATAGGTCCATTTGCGTTTGTTACATATGCCTAATTATGTCAACTCTCATGGCTCCGATTTATTTCCACATGTTAAAGGTGGTTGAGGAATTGAGAAGGGAATTCAATGTGTAAATATCTGAACTCCAATCGAAGAATAAAGTTTTGAATTTGTTGTTCAATGATGTCAAGTCATAGATATCATCGTTGAATGCGGATAGAAAAAAGATGAATCAAATAATCCACTTGCAAGGCAAAATTCGATGTGACATGCTGGACATCAGATCAAACGTGCATTTTTTGTCAGAATTTTTAACTGCGCTAATTTCGAGTTCTATGGAATAGATTTTGAAAAAATTTAATGAGAATTCCCAAGCTAATACAATTGGAGATTCTGAAAAGCTTGAGGAAGTAATTGAATTTACAATATTTAGTAACTATCAATAGTTATATTTTCATATTTCAAATTAGTTCCACTTTCAGGTTAAAATCGTGGAAGAAATTGTGGATATGAAAGGTAAGGGTAAGGGTAAGATGGACCCTCACGATGATATTGAGTTTCCATACATTCTTCAAACACCATCATTCGATTTAGGTGTTGGAACTCCTCAACCCACCCCTTCTATCTCTTCAATCCAAGGAAGTTCAGTAGTACGTGAACACAGTAATATCTGATGTACTAAAGGAAACTAAATTTGCTGATAAATAGGTACTCATAAATCCATTTATATAAATAATTATCATTTACATCGTAGGTCACAAATGACATTTAGGTCACAAGTTCATAGATCACACACATGTCATAAATGGTTTGCCAAAGAAAGTTTGTTATCTGATGTATGTGACCATCTGAACTATGTAGTAAGTTATGTTATCCACATACAGATCATAGCATCAAACACTCTAACACGTGTTAGATGAACAATTACATGATATGTTTACTACTGTAATAATATGCATGGATCACCGCTACCCGAACAAACTTTCGGATTGATAGTTAAGAGGGTTTCCAGACCGACGCGCAAATACTTCAGTCTCAATTTGTTGCCAATGAAAGAAAATATTCAAACATTCAGATGGTGTTGTGGTTTTCTAAAATTACAATCACCAAGCCGAATATGTTGACATCGCTGCATTTCAGAGTTGGTTCCAAAGAGAATACAAACCAAATAATAAGTACAAATGTTTTTTTATTTCTGTGAACATTGATCTAGAATTCTGTGTTTATCTATAGGTCATTTTTTGTTTATAGGAAAAAGTTTAATGATGCTGACGATGTTATTCGTCTCCTTTTCTGATTGGTTCATTCCCTGCAGGATACAAAACTTGGTTCCATGAACTTGTCTATTTAGATTCGTCGTTGAGTAGCACGATAATGTGTCAAAATAAATTGCAATGATATCACATCTCACATGCACATGTCACATTTCAAATGTTGGAGATAACAGACATGTGGCTCTATGTTAGTGACCAATGGGCACAAGTCACAAGTCATATACACTTGTCACAGTTCATATACAATTGTCACATTTCATTAGTGACGGGTCACAAAAAAAACTACATCGTTCAATTCCAAAGTTATTTTACCCTATCTATATGACTTCATGCTAATGTTTAATCATTTTTTTATGACAGCATATGGATGTCAATTTCTACAACATTCACCAATTAGCGTGGTGCGGCAAGAATGTTAAGTACAAAGATACAACAACAGACTTATGATTTCAGATTAAGCTTAAAATTATACTAAATTCAAGAAAGATCCTAATGTATTGCTGTTGGAGTCTAGCCTAGTTGATATCATAAAAACATGACAATTGCCATCGAGCTTTCAATGGTTCGACATGGACTTTGTGTTTGTACCAATTCTACCAAGAAATAAAGCACACTGGATGCTTGTTGTTCTTGAATTTAGAAATTATACATTGCACGTATTCAATTCTGTCGATAAGACCTACCGAGACTCCTGAGCTCGTACTGAGATTGAACCATTCTTGAAAATTTTCCCCCACCTCATGAATGTGTTGGACTCTAAAAAAAATCATTGACTATCATGAAGATGATTGCATGGACTTGAGGATGATGATTGATAGTAGCCTCCCTTAGCAACGGAATAGGTATGTCTGTGATCCGTTAACATTGTTCAAAACAAACAACTAAGTTCCATTCCTAATAAATTGTTTTTTGTTGTTCTTCAGCCACGATTGTGACATCTTCGTGGTTAAATATGTTGAATACCTACTCCATGATGATGGAGATTCTATCCCCAAAAACTTTGATGCTAGCAGGGCTAGGTTGGATATAACCGTACTGCTATATAAACATCGGGAGATTATGACACCTACAAAGGAAGAGGAGATTGTCATAGATTAATAGTTGAGATATCACAATATGTTGAAGACAACTGTGTAGTTTATAAATACTAGCCTCATGTTACTTTTCCTTTTTAATACTGTGCAAACTAGATTTACTTGTAAATAATATAAATATTATATGTTTATTGAGGTGTTGAACACCTTTTTCATTCTTGTCTTTGATCATTTCGTATTTTGCAATTATAATGAGGTCATGTTTAATTCGAATAATTTAAATACACATTTGATAAATGTCACGAGTTATATTGTATTGTACAGATTACATATTGTCAATCATAGGTCGGATGTTTCATAGATCCTTCTTCACATGTTACATTATATTATGAATTCGTCACATGTTATTGTCATTAGGTCACACATTTTAAATTGTGCTATAGACCCAATATTATAATGTTCATGTCACATAGTATCTCTCATAGGTCATAGATTTGTAATGTTCAGATCATATAATGATGTCATTCAGGTCATATATGTTCCATACATCATTCTTCGCAGTTTTACATTTTCTTCTAAATTTTAAACATGTTGCTATTATTAGGTCACACATTTCTGATTCCACTCAGATTACATTTTGTAATGTTCAAGTCACAAAGAGTTAGTTATATGTCAGAGATTTTTATGCTAAGGTTACAAGGTAAGCTACATAGTTTATGATGCACATGTCATAAAAGTTGCTGCATTGGTCACATAATATTGACTTTAGAACACAAATTAGTATTTTACTCTCCATATGAATATGCGGTCGTGTTGTATGTCACACATTTCAGAGTCTACTGTAAATAACATATTGTAAGGTCATATATTAGATATCATATGTCACAAATATGTGTAATAGTCACATATTATGATTATTCTACAAAAGGTAGCAGAGCTTACTCGAATTGGACACAAATTATTTGAATGAATATCTATATAATGTTACAAGCTATACCAAATTTCATTTACATCAGTTGATGAAATAATAAAGAGAATATCAAATAACTGTACTTTAACAATGGTCACAGTGAATTCTCAGTTTACTTCATAGTTATTTTCATCATTTTTTTATTTGTTTTGACATAATGGAACCAAGCACGACATGATTGGCGATTGGTCAATTCAGTTATCAGGAAGCCTAGTATTGCACCCAACAACTTTGAGATTAATCCAGCTATCCTACAAATGATTCAAACATCAATTCAATTCCATGGATTTCCAAGTGATGACCCCAATGCCCATATAGCAAGTTTTCTAGAATTTGCGATACCTTTAAGCAAAATGGTGCTACTGATGATGTCATTCGCCTCCAGTTATTTCATTTTTCTCTTCGAGACAGCAAAAATTTGGCTAAATTCAATGCCTTCAGATTCAATCACTAGTTGGAAAGATTTAGCTCAAAAGTTTCTTGCTAAATTTTTTCCACTAGCCAAGACAACAAAGATGCGCAATGAGATTTCAAATTTTGCTCAAAATGAGGGTAAATCACTTTATGAAGCTTGGGAGCGATATAAAGACCTACTTAGGCGATGCCCTCACCATGGATTGCCGAAGTGGATGCAAGTTCAAAACTTTTATAATGGACTTGCTGCATCTACAAGAACTCTAATAGATGCCGCTTTGGGAAGAGCTTTTATGGGCAAATCCCTAGATGACACACATGATCTGCTGGAAGAGATGGTGATGAATAACTATCAATTGCTGAGTGAGAGAATTTTACAGAAGAAGGCATTAGGAGTACATGAGATTGAAGCTAGTACTACCTTGACAGCTCAAGTCCAGAATCTTACTCAACAATTGAAAGATAACCAACTGACACAAATGCCATTCACTTGACACCACTAGTTTGTGATCTTTATCATGGAAACCATCCTAGTAAATGTCAAGTGGGAAATCCCTTCTCTCAATCCCAAGCAGAGCAAGCACACTTTATTGTAAATTACAATCGGCAAACCAATCCATACATTGCAACATATAACCCCAGATGGAGAAATCATCCCAATTTTTCATGGAATAATCAGAATATATTGAAGCCTCCACTCAGTCCATCATCTAGTGACTTACTGATTACGTCCAAAGATTTATGCGGTGTTGTAGTGTAGCTTTGGGGTGTCGTATCCATAGGGAGATGGATAAGTTGTCAAAGGTTCCAAAAGCGGTGATTTATCCTTTCAAGTTTGATTGTTGATCAAGTGAATCAATATCAAAATTATGAGATAAAATGCAGTAATTAGGATAGTGCAGCTTTGGAATTCCTTCACTCGGTTCAGGTCATTTGATAT
>CAIGRO010100478.1:0-15217 GCA_903798355.1 Fraxinus baroniana | reverse complement strand
CTTGCATGTTTTTCACGAACAAAGGTCCTCCGTACAAGATTTTCTATGATTGATTGGTGAACCTCTCTCCAGGAGTCATCCTATTAAGTCAACTTGTCAGTATACTCTTCTTACGAAATGCTTAGGCCATAGGATAACTACTTTTCGGATCATTCAATGTCGATAAAACTTGGATCAATAGAATGATACCTATGACAAGCTGTCTCTGTTATCAAGATGAGACCACGTGTCTCTTCATTCTATAGTAAATATTCCACCTCTCCTACTATAAAATTTCAAATTTTGTATCATTTGAAGGTAAAATAATTTTACAATCCCTAGTAATATTGCTCTCTCATTTGTTCTCTCTTGTTACCCTAGCTACTTCGTACACTAATGTGAATAACATCTTTGGCCATCCCATACCAAATATACCTATACAAGTGGACCGACTTGATTTTCGAGTGCTCATGGCCTCCTCTCCTATATCCAGAGAAGGCCACGTGGTTTTCAACGTTTTATCAAAGTGTACATGAGATATACCACATGAGCGCGAGTGAAGCCAAAATCTTTTGGCCATATCACCCGTGCTGAAATTAAGGTTAACAGATTGGCATCGTCTATCGAAAATCATAATATTAACTACTAGCTACCCATGAGAAAAAGCATACCGAAAAGTGTATTTACATCCTCCTTTAAAAATATTTTGTTCTTAAATAAAGAACATGTGAAAGGTTCGAAGAAAATTGTTCTAGGTTTTCTTCATTCTTGAATGTTTTAAGTTTTCCTTGAAAACGATAAACTTTGAAGAGAAAAGTCTATTTAAAAGACCACTCTTTGAATAAAAGAAACGGGGCACCCTCATGAGTACAAGTGAAAATAGAATGAATCCATGAAAAGTGAGAAATTTACTGAAAAAGAGGCCCCCAAACCCATGCAATTCACCATCGTAGAGGCAGTACGTTTGTGGCCCGCCTTACCAAAGGAGTGGCAGTTATGGCCGCCAACATGAGAAATATCACAGAGCAAAACTCTACAATGCTACAACTCCTCCAACAAATATATGCACAAACAGGTCTAGTAATCACCCAAAATACTCATCAGTCGGTTTCCTCCAAGGCCATCAAACCTAATAGGGAACCAACAAGAAGATGAGGAAGTGCAAAGTAATAAGGCCCATTTCCACAAGCACAAAAAAGATGTTACTCCTATTGAAAGAGAAGTAGGAGTTGATGTGTCCCATAGTTACTTATCTGGCCAACCTATAAATGACTCATTGAATATATTAGATAACTTCCCTCCGTTTTACAAATGAGAGGACAGACCTAAAAGGTCCACTAGTGTCTTCGATAGGTTAGGCGCCTGAGGCCTCAAAATATGCCATGGCTGGAGCCTCCTAATGTTTAATTTATTTTACAGTTGTAAAATTGGACTAGGGCCGGCCCTGACCCAAGACAACCTGGGTCATTGCCTTGAGCCTCAATTCTTGAGGAACCTCAAAAATTTAAAAGCCCAAAAACTCAACTAAAAAAATTCATTTCTTTTTTGAGTTCGATCATTTATTTCATTTAAAAGACATGATTAAATAACATGATGCACTAAATAAGAGGTCCAAAACACTAGAACGCTTACATTGTGAGAATTTTTTTTTCACATAGTTTTTTAGTAAGCTTAATTTTTTTTTTAAAAAAATAAAAAATTAATTTTTATGAAAGTTAAAAACAATTTATTTATTTTAAAATGGTTCATTTAAGTTTTCAAAAATAATATAAAAAATCAATTTGAATAGAACATGAATGATACTAAAGAGATCAATACGCTTATAGAAAATTATATTTAAGAGTTTCGTAATAATTTGTCGCTTAACGTCTCGAATATTTTAGGGCCAGCCTTGTCTCAAACCCTCCGTGTGTTCACGGCATCGAAGTGATTCCATCACCCAATCTCAATGGTCATCTTCATGATTCCCACCCCACATTCAAAGTTAACTTGGAATCTTTTTGCTGTCGAATGTCTTGTCGAAGTTTTCCTCGATCAAAGATATACACAGTGGAAGGTGAAAAGAAAGAAAAAAAAATGTGTTCATTGCTATGTGATAAAGAAGAAAAGGAAGTTGGAAGGCAACGGACTTCTGTGGCATGCCCTTACTATGGAGGGAAAGTGGAAGCAGTGGATGTTGAAATTCAGTGGAGAATTTGCTGTTTGCCCTTATGTTTCACATTCAAGAGGAAGTTTTTTTTGTATGCTTCGTTCAAGGCGTTTGGTTCTATATAATTGTGGAATTGAATTTTTTGTTACTTGAATGTGTGTAGTTAGTTTAGTTTTTAAGATGAAAATGTTAATTTGGTTTGATTTGATTTCATCTGATCTAATCTGATCTTTTGTTTTCTTGATGGACCGATAGTTGTGGTGTGCAGTTTATGCTGTGGCTCTTGAATTTACTACTGTAGCGCACATGAATGAAATTCATGTAGGAAACTTGAATTATGCTACTTGGCCTGGGGATTATTTCCCGGGTCAAACCACTTGGCACCCCCTATTGGAGGGGTGAGTTTCTTCATGTTTAATCATTCATTCACAGTTTCACATCCCAATCAAAATCTCCATTTTTATACCGATATTAGGGAGTAACCAGAGCAACGAATTTTGTAGCTATAAATATATTTCTACTGATAATGTGATAAATTATTAACATGATCCTCGACAATTTTCATTGTAATCAAATACCAGAAAGTGTTGTGAAGATGTCATAAACTTATCGCACAGGTTACCCTTGTCATTCATAATTGTGAGCTTGTTCTTCTGCTCGGTGGTGTTGTCATCGGCAGAAACGATCAAGATACCATTAGCATCAATGTCGAAGCACACTGTGATCTGAGGAACTCCCCTTGGTGCTGGAGGAATGGCTGAGAGCTCAAATTTACCAAGCAAGTTGTCATCTCTAGTCCTTGTTCTCTCACCTTCAAATACCTGAATCAACATACCAGTTAAAACAGTAACTTAATTTACCTCCTATTTTCAACATGATCATTACTAGAGTAGACCAACCAAAGAAACCTATGTCTAATTAAGGTCAGTGTGTATACAAATATTAATTGGTCAGATCAATTTTTTTTACAGCCATCTCAGTTCAACAACAAAATCAAAGTGCTAATTTCAAGTTCAATTCAATCATTCAACTTGTTCAATTCAAAAATCGTAGCTAACAATCCCTTTACAACCATCCCTAGACCAACATTAGAACTAGTGATACCATCCTAATAATTGTATGCAATAACTCACAAAAATCATCTTCAAACTGTGAAATATGCCACAAAAGTGAAAAAAAAAAAAAAAAAAAGTTTCGACTTTACCTTCATACGCTCCATCCATGTCAACTTCGCTGCTGCTTCTTCACGCTTGCAATGGGCTCTTCGAGTGGTCAACGATGGCGGATAGGTGCTTCGATAACTGATTAACTGAATTTAGGAGTTAGAGTTCACAATCTCGATTTTGATCACAGAGACAAACTGAATTTCATTATTTTTGGATGAGTTATGCTATGGTACATAGCCCATAACATAAGGAAATGCTAGGATTTCAAGCTTTTGTTTGGATACGCTTTTCTATTGATTTTGGCAAGGCCATGTTTGGTAAGTGTCTTCTTTGGAAAATAATGATGTGGCACTGAGTTGGTGAATGAATTTATAGTATGACGAAATTATCAGATCACTTAATTTTTCATCCTAAGAACAATTTTTTACCTTCATCCATCCGGTGATTAATCTATAATGATGGTGCAAAATTCAGTGGCTAACAAGACAATTAATAAAATTCAGTGAATAGGCCGTACAAAGTTTGGTGGCCACTACAACATTTAACTCAAATTTATATATAAAACTAAAACTAATTTATGCAATAAAGGAATGTAGACCGAACCGTTTCGGTTTCTAATACATCCGTTTGGTCCAAACCGGAGAGTGTATAAACATTGAAACAAAAGGGTACCTTTGCAGATTACAGTATACAGAGCCTAGCATTTCGATTCAGCGAGTAAGCGAGATTTTGTCTTCGCGTTATATGAGTCAGTTTTCGGAGCTCCTAATAGAATTTACAGCGACTCGCATGTGAATTATTTTTTTGCTTTGAAATTTTTCTCGAAGTGGTTTTGAATTGGAAGTGGAGATATGTACAGTGGATCCAGCGACGGAGAAGGGCACGATTCATCGGCGCCGAGGAAAATTCCTCCTGTCTCTTCCATGCTATGGGTCCGAAACCTCCGCCGGTACATCGGATCCGGTGCCGGGCTTGGATCTGAATCCTTAATGGGTCTGTAATTTCCTACAACTCCCCCATTGCTAGTTGTAATAGTTATATTTGTATGCTTATGCATGCTTTTTATTGATTGCAAGAAGAACCAGGATTCAGTAGATAAAGTGTTACTTTAGTAATAGTGGTAATAAGGATGATAATTGAGCTGCTATGGATGATTGCTTGGTCGTTAAAAGTGATTGTTTTAGATATTTAGGTCGAATAATTGGGTAGGATCTGATGCCTAGGATTAGAGTAGGTTGGATGACATGAATAAATTCTAGAGAAATTCCGTGTAAAAGGATGATTCCCATAAGATCAGTTCCATGTAACAGATGTTAGATTTGCTATACTTAATGGTATGAATTCGCATTGTTAGAGAACAAAACATAGCAGAAATCAAATGAAAAAAAGTCCCACTTTGTCAAGTTAGTAAAGTAGGCATACGTACGAATTTGCATTTAGACTATTCAAACAGAACAAAGGAGGAGGTGGAATAGAGAAAGGAAGGGGACATTATTAAGGATGCTAAGATGGGATATATGGTCATACAAGAATGAATAAGGTAAGAAATGAGAATATATTATAACAAGTGGAGGTGACATCGATTGAGGATAAGCTAAGGGTGCGACGACTGAGATGGTTGTTTCGTGATTTGTGTACACGTAAAGAGGCTATCGGTCATAAGAGTGTTACAACCTCACTAGAACGGGCTAAAGGAGGCATAAAACAAAACTAAAAATGTTATTAATGATTTAATTTCTTTGGATAGGTAGCAACAAATCGAACACAACGGCAAAAAAGCATTCATATGGTTGACTCTAGATTTATTTCGAATAGACATTAGGTTGTTGTTGCCATGCTTAGTAGC
The DNA here is from genome assembly GCA_903798355.1 of Fraxinus baroniana. Lineage (NCBI taxonomy): Eukaryota > Viridiplantae > Streptophyta > Magnoliopsida > Lamiales > Oleaceae > Fraxinus > Fraxinus baroniana. The sequence continues at coordinate 10,077 of CAIGRO010100478.1, read as the reverse complement.
ACAGAATACTGCCATTGAAGTTCCAAAGAACTATGTTTGCTGATATACTATGCAATTCATGCTTATATCTTGCTCAGTGAAATTTTTCTAAGACAGTTATTTCTGGATTGGATGATGTGGGACTTCATGGTCATAAAATGTGTTTAGATTTTCAATTTTTATGGATTCCTGCTTAAACATACTGAAAGCACGCACTTTTCTGACTGAATTTTTGTCCTCCTTTCAGAGCTAGAAACAAAAAAAATTTTATTAGATATGTTTAAGGAGAAGCAACAAAAGGGCTCTGAAGCAGGCACCATTCCTAGTTTTTACAAAAAGGTATACAGCTTGATCTCTCTATATTAATGCGATATATTGAACGGTAATTTATTAATCAGTGGAGATTATTAATTTGTGGAACAACTACTTCAAAAAAAAAAAAAAAAAAGTATTTCTCAAGTATTTGATAATACTACTACGTATTATTAGGTAGTTTGAAAGTCTTTATCATATATAGCTATTGTTTATAAGTTACCAATGAGCTTGGTGTACATCTCCAATAAAGAATTAAATGCAAGGATGGTATATATCTTCAATTAAAAATTAAGTGCAAAGATGGTACATATCTCCAATTTGGTGCCCATCACTCATATATTTCTATTACCCTTCAAAGCCCACTCGTGCTGTAGCTTATAATGTATTTTGAGGATACAGTACGAAATCAGGACAACCGAGAAGAAACAGACTACTTGTTCTCTAAGGAACGTGATTTCACTATTTTTTTATTTGATATTTTGTATTAATTATTATATCAATGAAATATTAAATTATGCCTATGAAACACTGTCGGTTTCATGAAATGTTATTAATAGTTTGTTTGAGCCCCTGTTTTTTGGGAGCAATAGATTTTGTAATAGTGATTTTTTTAAAGTATGTATGGTTAGAAGGTATAGAAAAATTTGGGTTTACATGTAACATTATTTTATTGGGAGAATGCGTGATTGAAAATAAGTTTGGAGAAAAATGAGTTTTTAAATAATCGGGCTCAAACATGGGCTAAATATCAAAGATTATTGATTATTGAGGTATTAATTTAGAGATGTCAGACTGTATAATTATTATTTTTATTTGGAATTGATTTTTTTAAGCAAAATAATATTTTCAATAAATCTGGTTCAAATATGTAAAAATCATTGGTTATTTATTCTTCGTTTTAGTAAGAGACCTTTTGCATATAAAAGTTCTATGGAGAGAATATTTGTTGTGCTCTACTTTTCCAGAAATATATCTTCTTACCCTTCTTGAACGTAATTTGCTGATTTTTTTTCTTCAACTCGTACTTCTTTTTGCCATTTAGAAACCTGAAGAAGGATCCATCAGTCATAGAGTCCAGAGGCTGGCAAAATATCGTTTTCTAAAGGTATTGGGTCTGATTTGTTTACTCTCTTAGGCCCCGTTTGATTGCACTTCAATTTTATGGAAGATGGAAATTAAATTCCATTTTTCACATTTTTGTATGTTTGATTGCCCAAATTTTCCATGGACTTGGTTTTCCATCTTTCACCAACATGCTCACATTTTCTTGGATATTGAGGAAAAGTTTTTCCAATTTTTTGGTGGGAAAAACTTTCTAGGCAACTTTTTTTTTTTTTTTTGGCTATGGAAACAAATTCTATCCCTTTAATGGACAATTTCCATAGAAAACAAATTCAAACGAATACCAAAAGATCAAAAATTTTAATATTTTCCAGGTGAAAACATATACCAATCAAACACAAATAATTGACAATTCCCATTGAAACAAGTTCTAGACAATTCAATTCTCAAGAATTCATTTTCCTTTCACTCAAATTCCATTCTTGCAATCAAACGGACCCTTATTGTTTTATTTGTTTTGTTTAGTTTAACATCCTTCATGTCGAGCATGAATTCTGAGTAGCTTCGTGGTGAAATTCTTGGTTGTCATACTGGGATTCCATATTTTCAGTTCTGTGCAGTGATAGTTTTCTGCTGATTTTTTACAAATGCGTTCTATGGTTGTGGATCCACAATTCCTTGATCAATTTGTGTAGTGTTTGGATTTGATTCCTGACATTGTAGTTTTCTTGGTCAGAAACAAACCGATCTTTTGCTGAATGCTGATGATTTGGATGCTATGTGGCTATGCCTGAGAGAGAATTGTGTAATTGATGATGCAACTGGTGCTGAAAAGGTCAGTTGCTCTGATTATTTTTGTCTGTTTTACTGCAAATGATAGATTTTAAGTATTTATTTCATTTCTTCTATTCCTGCCTCATTTCTCCAATATAACCAGTCACAGTTTTTTCAGTCCAAGTAGTTGTATACTAAGTTTTGCTGCATTGTGAAGATTTAATGGAAACTCTACTTTACAGTGGAATGCAGTATTTTTTTGAGCTTGTATGTTTGTATATCACACAGCTAGTTTATTAAATGTTCAAGAAATTTTATAAATTATAATATTTTGGATAGCTTTCTATGCAACTTGTTTTCACTTGCAGCTTGCCTGCCTTATAACAGTTCAATTTGCATGACAGCATACTAATGCCCTCTTTGAGCCCCATTTTCAAAAAACTCATTTTTTTTAACTCGTTTTCAACCACATATTCTCTCAATAATATAATTTTGCTCGTAAATTTAAAACATTTTCCTACTTTTTAACTACACATTCTCCTAAAAAATCACTATTACAAAATCTATTATCCGGAAAAAATGGGGCTCAAACAGGGGCTTAGTTTCTTGGAGAGAAGTCATTTGAACCATTTACTTGGGATTCAAGAAGTGCAAAGACAAAAAACTAATATAACGTCCAATTTTTTGGGCACAAGCATATAGTTTACCCATCTTTTTTATTGGATTTATCTATTTCTTCAGTTTAACTAATGACATTTTCTCATTTTTGTTTATTAATTGTCTTAAAATTCAACAATTTCCACTGGATTGATGCAACATTTTTGTGTTTTCCATCATTTTGCATATGATGTTATGCTAAAATGCTTCACTTGTCATTTGTTAGATGAATTACGAAGACTTTTGCCACATTGCCTCTGTATGTACAGAACAAATAGGCCCCAAATGTCGACGCTTCTTCTGCCCTTCGAATTTCATGAAGTTTGAAAAAGACGAACTGGGAAGAATCGCCATTCTTCCATTCTATCTGTATGTAATGCGAACGGTAGGTGCTGCCGATCCTGTTATGCTCACAGAATGTTGAGCAGCTTTTCCTTTGATGCTCACAGATACTTTATCTAATCCTCTTCCCTTCTCCCCCTCTATACATTTTAACTTTTAGAATGATACTTGTCCTTTTATTGCATTATCTTTCTAGGACTCAAAATTTAAAGCTTGTTTGACACATAATTTCTGGAGAATGCGTGGTTCAAAAGTGGGTGAAGTTGTGGGTCCCAAAGAATATATGATTGAAAATGATTTTTATAAAATCTGTGCCAAAATGTCTTTAGTTGTATAGACTAGCTTTTGGTAAATTGTTTGTTATTGGACAGACCCCCCACCCTGTCCCAGACCTCCCAGGAAAGCAGAAAAAAATAAAAAAGAAAGGAAGAGATTGAAAAGAAAAAGAAAGAATGCTGAAGAGAAATAGAAGGATAAGACATTAGATTTTGTAACGAATAGCTCAGAAAAATGAGAAGGCACCTTAAGTTATGATTCAATTGTAAATCTCTGAATATCGGGAAATTAAGAATGTCGAATACCATCTTTAATTTCTATGATAATAGACATAAGAGTAACAAGTGCTTGAGAGGACATTCCACTGCATATATCCCATGCTTCACGATAGTTGCTCATTTTGTCTGGTTCTGACGGAAACTAGATATCATCATCTACATGATCATATTAACAGCTGTCAGTGAATTCCAGTGGGTGCTGGATTCTTTCTGAGTAGAGATTAGTCAGTGATTCTAGATTAATGAAAACAAAAAGTAAAGGATTGAGAAAAGTTTCAACTTTTTGCTGCCCATATGCAACTTGCAGAAACTCTTTATGTCATGTAATACCTCGCATCCATTACATCTTCAGGTATCCCTTACTCAAGCCAGGATTGATATGAGTGAGCTTGATGAGGATTCTGATGGCTTCCTTCAACCCAACGTATGGTTCTTTTTGTGCCTCAGAACTTGGTCCTGCAAAATGGACTGTATCTTTAGTTTTATGTATTAAAACTACGTAGTTTAATGGTGCATGTTTTCTGAACACCGCATAATTGTTCTTGAATCAGGAAATGGAATTCTATATAAGAGGTCTTATACCTAATTTGGCACAACTCCGGGACATACCAGCAGCTTTCGTGCAAATGTACTGTCGCATAGCTGCACACAAGTTTTTCTTCTTTTGTGATCCCCATAAACGAGGTTGATGCTCAAGTCCTTCTTAATTTTTCTAAACGATTTCACACGGTTGCATTTAGGATTTCCAATATTTTATATGCTGGTTTTTTGGGCTCATGTTGTTTCTACATTTGTTTTCCTTTTACAAGTCTAGTAATGCTGTCAGCCGCATGGAGTTGCACAATTTGTGTGTTGCGAATGCAAATATTGAAATATATACATATTTTGATTTGTAACGCTTAGGCTCTAGAGGCTATTTTGGAGCAATTGCATTTAATTGCTTTTCCTTGGTTTTTTGACTTATTAGCTATGAAGCACATGCACTCCTACTAAGACGGCATGTCGGTGTCTCACACATGTAGAGTTGTGTCGGTCACCGATGCCCCTCAGACACTCTAGGACATGCGTCTGACAAGCCACGTGCCATGAATTTTTCATATATATTTCTTTTAAATTTTTAACAATCGAGAGAAACTTTACGGACACTCCTCTGGCAAGTGTCCATCATGCCACGTGTTGTGTCCTATTTAAAAAAAATTAAAAGAAAATTAAATATATATATATATTGGATTAGGCTGTTAATATAATGCATTAATTGACATTTTATTTTACAATGGTGTTTGGAATTGCCATAATTATCATCAGGCAAGGCGTGCATAAAGAAGGTTCTACTTAGTAATTGCCTCCAGGAGCTAATGGAACTACACCAGGTATATTATTGATGTTACTTTTTGTAATTGCAAATGATTCCAAGATATAGATGTCTGTAATTTTTCTTTATGACATAGTGATATGAAATCCACACGAGTTTTCCGTGTTAGGATATTGTATTAAATGCGGTTTCCACGTACCAAGAATCTGATGCTTTTCATGTGTTACGTCCACAATATTAAATCCATGAAAAATCAATTTACATCATCAATAAATTCTCTTTTCCCTCATTTTGTTGTGCAAAGCAGCTGGTCCTTCTCACAAGGTTTATCTTGACCATCCATTTATGTGCTGTGTAAAAGTCCAAAACACTGTTGTTCCTTCACATGTCAGTTGGGAGTTAATATTTTCATTTTCCTTTTCACCTGCATGTAGGAAAGTGAGGAAGAAGTCACTGATACTGAACAAGCTGAAAACTGGTTCTCGTTGACATCTGCACAACGCATATGTGGTTAGTACTTCAGCTGTGCAAAGTTTTGAATTTTGATATTTGTCATGTCCTTGATGTCATTTTACTAGCCTTGCCGCTGTTACTGGAATTTATTGGTGTATATGCTGCATTATTAGGCATTGCATATAATAACTTTATTCAAAAATTTGTTTTATGGATGGGTGGGGTTATTGTCTCTTCTATCATACTTGTCCACGATTGAGAACCATTTTCAATCTCTTATTACCTTCTAATTGTTACAACCATTGTATTTGGAACTAAAGAAAATAATCTAAATTTGCAGATATGTTTCTTGCTCTTGACAAAGATATGAATGGAACTTTGAGCAAGCAGGAGCTTCAAGAATATGCAGATGGGACACTAACAGATATTTTTATTGAGAGAGGTAGAAATCGACTCTAGTGTCTCCTATCTCCCTTCATTTTCCTCTTCCTGGAAGAAAATCTGTCAAACTACTAGTGTGTTCATGTTCCATTTTTAGTCATTATTATTATTATTTTTCACTACTAAAGGGGCCAATGCACAGTGAATCAACTGCATTTTCTGTGAAAAAGGACTTTGACCTGTGTGGAAGACCATCTCGTGTTATATACCCATTGCAATTGATTTATACAAAATTCCAAGTACAAGTGTGCACTAAAGACCAATTGTAGGTCGGTTATGCTTTAAATTGTTATGAACAGCAAGGGGCAAAATTGGTACATCTGAAGTTAGAAAAATAACCGTTGGACAGTTCTGTTGGTTGCTTTTAAAAATGTTTTTGGTACTGTAGTGGATAGTGATAAGGGAATTTTAAGCTGTTTTTTAGCACACCCGAACACACTCTAATTCCTGCTTATGTCTATTGAGTTGGAGCTGCAATACTATTTTCATTTTTTTCTTTTGGGAACTATTGGTTTTATTTATTCTTAATATTTTCTCCTTTTCTAATATCATTGTAAATCATTTACAAACTTCTTATCCTTGTTTTACAAATAATTTCGAATTGCCTTCTCGGAGAGATGTAAATAACCATCTTATACGGAAGTTTTATGCTCATCTAACTAAATGAATAGGCTCTTCTATTCTTTACCGCTGCTTATTGTTTGAATATCTGACCAATGGGTATATAGGCCTCATTTTATTTTATGTGTTTGTGCCTTCCATTTACGGAACTTAATACTTTTTTAATTATTTTATACAAATAGTTTTCGATGAACATGTCCGGCGTGGAAAAAATGGAGGTGGTAATGCTCGGGAGATGGATTTTGAAAGTTTTCTTGACTTTGTTCTGGCACTGGAAAATAAAGACACTCCAGAGGGATTAACTTATTTGTTTCGCTGCCTTGATCTCCACGGAAGGGGATTTCTCACAACTGCTGATACTCATACACTATTCAGGTAACTTGCTTTTTGGCATTGAAGTCACATGTATCTTTCTAGGTTTCTCTAATGCATATTTGGCATTGGACTGGACAATATTTTGCAGAATTAATGTGCAGTCTAACATTGCGTGCCAAATATGCTTTTACCTGTGCTTCTTCAGAAGATAACAGAAATCCTTCCTCGGTTCCCTGTATAAAATGTTTATGATTTAAGTTTCTCCTTGACACTAATCATCTTTAGGACTATACAGATTAAAAACTAAGATGGAAATAAAGGAGGGCGACATTGAGAGGATTGTCATGTTTTCTAATTCATCTTGAATTTAAAAAAAATGTAATTTTCGGCTTGAGGTTCTTGAGCAATTTCTACTAGTCTTAAGTTGACAAATACAAGAGCCCACCTAAATTAAAAACTTTTTTGAATATATGCATGAGAGTTTGGTCACAGACCTTGTTTCTATTCATGTTTAGTTAATACAAATTTATGTAAGATTGAAAGTGGATATTCTTTTGCATCGCGAAACAGGGATGTTCACCAGAAATGGATTGAGGGAGGTAACTACGAGCTGTGTATTGAAGATGTAAGGGATGAAATCTGGGATATGGTGAAGCCAGCCGATCCATTGAGAATAACATTGGCTGATCTACTGGCTTGCAAACAGGGTGGGACAGTTGCAAGTATGCTTATAGATGTACGTGGATTCTGGGCCCACGACAACCGAGAAAATCTTCTCCAGGAAGAGGAAGAACCACAAGAAGAAGCATAAGCTTTAGATATCTCAGTAATCATGTGAGATTTAGCTATATCAATTTTTCTCTCAGTTTTATAGTCCTGAAAGTAGTAGAATGCATGTATATTTTGCAGTTTGATTGGAAAAACTACTGAAATTATTTGTAATGTAGGATTTTAGTTGTGTAATCATCAAATTTCTCTCTCTAATGTATTGTTGAGGAATGGGTGACGTGCTCTTAAATTTCAATTTACCAATTACTTTTCTTACTTTTCTGAATGATAAAATGACCTTTATAGGCCTTTTGTCTTTGAAAAAATCTGCTAGCATAGATATAGTAAAAAGCTTTATATATGGTCGTTGGCTGTGTAGAGTTATTTTTTTTTTCCAGTTAAATGTATATGGAATCAAGAAAGTAAAACTAATGCAAATATTGACACGAAAGTGCATTATTAAGATCATCTTCGTTTTTTTTTTCTTTTGCCATTTCTATAATAGTGCAATTTTTAACTGAAAAAGGTGAACTTATTTGTACAAAATGGTATTGCAGTAATATAATATGGTATAGTTTGGCATGACTTTTGAGAAGTCAAAAAGAGCTTTTGAAATTCAGAAGTTGCTTTTAGCTTTGTTTGATTAATTTTATGAAATTATTTCTTCTAATTAGAAGAATTTTTAGAGGAGGTCGGTTCAATGTGATTTTCTCTACAAACACTTTTGGAATATGAATCTCTTTTAAAATTTTCAAACAAAACTTGTAGGAAAAATCCTAATAAAGGGGAAAAAAAATACATTATTGTTTTGAGTACGCTACAAAAAGATGTCTCGTTAAAAATCTTGCAAGTAGAAAATCCCAATAAGACAAAATATTGATCAAGGGAAAAACAGTATAATGCATATTTTCTCACTTTCACGATAATATAATTTGAATTATGTTTCAAGCATATTAAATCCTCCAGCGATAAGATTAATACTCATGTCATATGAGTTGACTTTGTATTTCAAATTTCATGCATCGTCAAGATAATATGATAGAGACTTGTGCTTGCATTCACCACATGATGATTTATCTATTTATACAAGTTTTTGTGAAATTTATTATGTAAAGAGTTACATTTCATATTAAAATTTCATTTTTTTTTTCATTTTTTTGGTCATAAGTACACACTTATAAATTTTCGAATGGTAGGTCCAGAAATTTCAAAGTTCCCCAGTAAATTCAATTTAGGATCGCGTCCTTTTTATTTGGCCAATCATCACTTTGATCGATATATTTCGACGCATTTATTTTGATTTCTCGCTACATGATGCAGTACATTATGTGCAAAAGTGTTGTCGAGAACTTTTTTTTATTTTTTTTTATTTTTTATCTATAATGACATAACTTATTGATGTATCTCAATTTTAACATTTCAAGTAAAGGGAAATTCTTCTAGAGTTTTATAATTTTATTATGTCCATATGGCTTTTAAAAGTATACACCTCCTAAATAGGCATCTTTCTTATATGCACCATTTCTCATTTGAAGAATTTTGTATTATAATCGAATGCATTCACGCTTCAGGCATGCCAAAGATATCGGATATAATTTTAATGAATTATCCTTCCAGAACATCCATTCAAGTTGGAGCATTTTAAAGCCAGAATATAAGATATTGTTAATCTCTTTGATCAATAAATACATTTAAGTAAATTATTTTTTGAACGTTCGGTTCAAATTGTCTTTTGCGATGATCTAGTTAATATAACAATACTTTTGTACATATTTTCCGCTTCGTAATTTATCCCCTAATGATGAAAGAATTGTCTAATCAAATTGACAATCAACAAATTGTGTTATAAAATATCACCTATTATGAGTTGAGATATTATATAAGGGTTCAAACCACGCATTTCTTCTCAGTATTCCTTACTTTTCATCTCAGTACAATGTGGTGGCTTAATTGAACCATCAAATAATTAGATGAAGAAATTAGTCTCTGATTATAAGTCAATTATAATGAGGAGAACTTAATGTTGGTATGATGCATAATATCATTCCTCAAACAGTAATTTGTTCTCAATAAATTAATTGGAGGTATTTAACAAGTAATAGTGATAAATCAATTATCAACATCTCAACTAAATCCAATCTCTAATTTAGCTAGTGATGGTTAATAATCAATTTCCATGAAAGAGAACAAACATCATATGGTATTTCATTGGATTGAAGAATCTTCTAATTCTTAATTGAATATGCATTTTGAGATTTTTATTTCGCATCATTATTGATACAGTGATGACCCAATTGGTCATTGCAAATAATACATTCAGTAATTGAACTTCTAGTTCAATAGAGTGTTTCAAATTTAAATATTTATTTAATCAAATAAAAAATATAGTTAATTCTCGAAAGCATGATTAACTGTAATATAATCATAAAAAAACTAATGTCTATTACGTGAGTTAGGACTGGATATGAGTCGGTTCGGTTCTGC
>CAIGRO010100418.1:0-15127 GCA_903798355.1 Fraxinus baroniana | reverse complement strand
TTTCCATTTTTCATGGGAAATAATGACCAATCAAATAGGCCTTAAAGAAGTTATTGGGTGATGGCTAAGCAGCACACATCAATAAAATTAGGCTTAGTTTGGTATTGCTATGCTCTTAAGAGATTAGATTTTCATGTGCTCAAGATAGAATCAGGTGCGAGAAAATTTCGGCCAGTGTTTGACGAACTTTTATTTCATAATTGTCGTATGCCATTACTAAAATAGACATTAATATAATAATCTTTCTATGTATTTTATTGTTGTAAAATTTATTTTTACTTTTAATATTATGAAAATTTATTTTAAGACTATATTTATTACCTATTTTTAAGTACATTTTCAAATCTTAAAATTTATAAAATTAGAAATTGAATTTAAGATGTCAATAGTCCGCAAAAATAAAATAGTGGTTTTTTTTTTTTTTTTTTTATTGAAAATATTTCATTCATAAAGGCAAAAAGCCTTAGGAAAGAGTACAATAGTGCCTGTGAGGCCTCATATTTCCAGGTGACTTATAAGGTACAATTTAGTTTCATCCACTTAGGTTTTCATAAGATCTTGAAACTTATTGGACGCTGAATCTTTATCTATATGAGAGAAATTGCTTTCTTATTTTGTGGTTTTTTTTTTTTTTTTGATGGAAAATATTTCATTCATAAAGGCAAAAAGCCTTAGGAAAGAGTACAATAGTGCCTGTCAATGAAAGTTACATTTTCAATGAACGAAGGGGCACTGTGCCTCCAAAGGGTCATATCTTCAAGAGACCATGCATGTCGCGCCAGAATGTGAGCGGCTTGGTTACCAAGTCTATTGCAATGCTGGAGGCTACATTGAGGAAATCTCTTTAACAAGTCCTTGATTTCAGCTGCCATGGACCTGATTGAAGCTGAGGTAGATTCTAGTTTATTGATTACATCCACAAGGAACAAGCAATCACTCTCTACTATCAATTGAGATATCCCGAGGTTAAGGCAAAGTTGTAGACCTCGCACAAGCGCCGCCGCTTCAATATGTTCGGGTTCCAGAATGGTATTTTCAGGACTACTTGCAACCAAAATTATTTTCCCCTCGTGGTCCCGTAAGATAATTCCAAGTCCAGCCTTGTCGAGATCAAAGAATAAGGCTCCATCAACATTCAGTTTTACGGCATTCTGAGGTGGTGCTGACCACCTGTATTTGCGCGGGAGCACACCAGGAGCATGATGAAGTGGATGACCTGATATAGCAGCTGGTTTGTTGGCGAGAGCTGTAGTGATTACCTGGTGTAGTGGGAGTTCAATCCGGTCATGAATCATCTTGTTGCGGCGGTACCAGAAGCTCCAAGTAATGAGTAGAAATTCTGAGAGGGCCTCTGTTGAAACATTAGTCAGGATTGCGGGAGCAGCTTGTATGAAGCCTTCATGAAATGACTTGTTCTGTAATATTGGGAATTGTTTTGTTAAGGATCCATGAATAGAGGGGCAGTGGAGTAGGACATGGCAAATATCTTCTATCTGATGATCACAGAAACAGCACTGAGGATCGATGTGAATGTTTCTTTGAGCCAGGTTCTTAAACGTGAATAATGGATGAGACTTTATTATCATAGAATGAAAAACCAATTATTGTACACTAACTTCTTAAAATAGAAAATAAACTAATTCAATTGATGGGGTTAAAATTTTAATAATAAATAATTGAAAAAGTTAAAAGCAGAATCTGAAAATGTTGCATTCGGTTGTAAATCAATTTTTTTTTAAGTTTACGAAACAACTATAGTTCTTGTTCCAGAAGGGACTTTTAAAGCAATCACAGACCAAACCATAACACCAAGTGTCACGTAGTGAGAATGCTTAGCTCCCCCATTCAACACGACAAACACGCTAACAGCTAGATGCGAAACCTATCTTATCAATAGTGCACTAATGATATATGATCATATGCATGTATTTTTCCTTAACATTATACTCATAATGTGCGTGTATGCCAATTGTTTGGGCTTGCCGGCCTAATAATGAGGGGAGGACGGCTTTGAGGTGTTGAACCTCGGGAGCCAAACCTGAGATCCGTGAAACCAAGACTAGTTTCAAAATTACTGAAATACCATGTAGTTTTTCCACTTTTGTGTTCGATATACATCTATTCCAACCACACACCAGTCCTCTCAACAAAGGTTTATTCTCAATGATAATTAAGAAATAGAAATGAAGAAATTAAATCAAAGGAAACCAAAAGAAAATAACCGATCCCAAATTCCAATATTTATTTGTCTTTGTATTCGTCTCCATACGGATACACTGTTAAGTTACAATGAAATGTACGTTTCACTTAATGAACTTGTATACAATATATAACCTACCATAATGTACAATATCTACATGAAGAGGTTCATTCCTCTGAAGCTAGAACAAACGCTAGGTTTTACCCAGAATGAATGATTTGATCATGTGTAAACTTAAAACTGTTGAAACGATGCAGTTTAGATTGTAAAATCAGTTTCAATTGCCTTCTGGCCTTGTAGAGGAAATATCAAATAGTTCCCGTTTCAAAATCAATTTGCTGAATCAAGCCATTCATGACAAGGCAACTCCCATGTTGTCACGAAAATATATACTGAAGTTTGTCAAAAACCAATTTCTGCAAACTACTAGTACCTTTACAACATGCTCAAGCACGATTTGCAGCCCTTGCTCGGGCAACAGACTTGGCATAAAGTTCTTCATACAACGATGCTGATGATTCCCAGCTAAAATCTATGCCCATGACCTTTTGGACAAGCTGTTTCCAACCGTCGACGTTATTCTTGTAGAGGTTGAATGCACGCTCTAAAGCATTATTAAATCCCTGTAATTACCGTGAAATCTAACTGTCAAAATGGTTAAGGTGGAGGAGAAAAATGCATGATTTATTCCCAAGAAAGGCTGCAAGGATCGGATAGGTTTAATTGAAAGTTCAACAGATTATCAATCATTAGAAAACAAACAATGCAACATCTCAGGCATACTCATTACCTGCTCATCAGCTGTCAAAAATGTAAATCCATTTCTGTACTGAATAGGTATGGTATCATCATCCACATCAAAAACACTGCAAAAGAAATTAAGAGCTTAATTTCAAATGCCCTATATGTGAAATTGCAAATTATGGGATGGTTTATTTAGACATTGTGCACTGAGTACCTACCTATCATTGAGACCACCGGTTTTTCTGGCTATCGGGATCGAACCATATCTCATTGCAATCATCTACATCCATGTAACATGGATTGAGAAGGAATAAAGATTAAAAAAATTCAAGTTTTCAATGTTCAAGGGTGACAGCTAAAGCAATTCTTCAAACATACCTGTGTAAGGCCACAAGGTTCAAAGATAGATGGAATAACAAGCATGTCAGTGGCTGCATAAATTAAGTGGGAAAGAGATTCATCATACTTCAATATCAGTCGAACATGTTTGTGACTCTGAAAATGGTTTGCAATATCCTCGAATTCTCTCTGTCGGAAAAACGAATACGAGTGTCATATTTTTTTCAATGAAAAAACTGATCATTCAAAGTATCTTGATGTTTGAGAACGTAAAGCAATATAAACATGTAACAAAAATTCTTCGCATTACCCTCTTTGAAAAAAAGGTCAGAGGATATCTTCTCTTTTGTTTTTTCATAATCTTTAACAAGTTCCAAGTGGTAAAAAGTTACATGGTTGTGTATGCCCTAATAGAGATAGAAGGCAGAAATTACCTGAATGTGTGGCACTGGACTGGAACCAAGAAGAACGAACTGTCCTCCCAATTCCAATGTCCGATATATTGCATGCCTAATAAGATGCACGCCCTTTTGAGGCACCAATCTTGTTATGCAACCAACCTGCCCAACAAATATTGAAAGGCCAGTTTGACAAAATTTCTGGAAAGGGTAGGGAGGGGGATTGTTTTAATATATAGTAATGTTGAAAATATCAAAGCAGATCAATCTACAATCCTTATTAATACAATGCCATCTCACACTATTTCTTTTGGAACACCCTTGACCATGCTAAAAATAACTCCCATTTCTAGCCACAAATTTCAATCCACAACGCTTGAAGTGTTTAGTTCCATAGCATTTGCTCATCACCATAACCACACCAAAAAAATTAGATCCCAAAGCTCCTAGGTGTGTTTCTTGGGGGTATTCACCGACTCAAAAGGCATAAAGAGCTTCCATCCAGCAAAAAAAAAAAAAAAACATAAGGACAAGAAATCGTAATGATGAACATCAAATTTTTTAAAATCAGTCTTACTTCCAGGAATGTTTTCTTCACGGGGAGAGTGACAAAAAGGATGATTGCATTTGGGAAGTTTTACCGGTTACTACACCTGAAAACCCCACTTGTTTTCCCCTTTCTTCTAATCCTACTCTTGTTAATTCTAGAAACGATATTCTCAAACTCAAAGGAATCTGTGAAAGGAAAAGACATGGAGAGTGAACTTGAAAAAGAAGTGGAGCTAAAAGTGCATTCAAGAAGGAATAAAGAAGAAAAAATTCCTACTACTCACTGCCAATTCCTGAACCAGAGAGAATCTTTGAAGACAGTCAAGTTCTTAAAATCCTCGATATCTGAACATGTTCATGATTGACTACCACAGTTGGACATTTCAACTGCTCTTAGAAAAGGGGTATGATCCTATACCCAATATCAAAATTGTCAAAACCAGGACCGGACCGACAAGTTCAATAGAGAAAACAGACTGAAAACTGTTCAGTTAGGATCTTAAACCGTATATATAAAAACCAGAACAAAATACAGCGAACTGGCCGGTTACTTTGGAACTGGACACAGTTTAAGCGATTTTACCGATCAGGTTTTCTATTAAAAAAGGTATAATGCTCACCTGCCCCAATTGTATTTTAGGAATGTTGATGCAGTCCAATCCTCCAACTAAATATGGGGGCCGAGCCTTATAATCTTTTAACTATTTCCTTGCACTTTAAGTCATTAGGGTGTTAGCTTTTAATTAGTATTGATTTTCGTAATTATCTTTTTACTTTTGCCATTATCTAGAGTTAGCCATTTCTAAAGTTTAGTCGTTATCTAGATTTTAGTTATTGCTTTAAATATTGGTTATAAGCCTTAACGGTAGTAGGTGATTATTGAATTGAAATAGAATATTAATTGTTGAGATCTTCTTCAATTTCTTAAATTCTCAATATTTGATATTTAAAATCAACGAGTCAAAATTCTTTATATTTGTGCACAAATCAAAGTGTTTTTTATGTCTAGATTTTTTATATTCTTAGAAATCAACATAAACTACAAGGTGATTGTGTTGCAGTATTCGTTTGGAATCAATAGAACTTTGATAACACGTTTGTTCATTTTCTGAAGTTTCCTCTCTACATCAGTTGATATCAGAGCGAGATTCGTTCCTTATAGAGATAAGTTAGTCTTCATGGAATTCAATGCCAGAAGTTTTATTTTGGGACAAAACACTTTTTGTCCCTTTCAATCTGGATGCAACAAAATCTTTGGATTTGGATAATGACGACTACAACGGCCCTTCAATTTTTGACAAGGATATTAAAAAATCCGTGGATTTGGATAAAAAATAGCTAAGATGGTCTGCCAATATTCAATGAGGCAACGGCATAGAGATTCTTAAAAGTCATCAAAGAAATTCCAAGCTAGTTCTCAAGGCATTCAATTACTAGCAAACAACAATGGAAATTTCAAGTATCCACTATTGTTTGTTGCAAGAAATATTTTTGATCTAAGACTGTACAAAGCTTCTTTAGAAACTAAAGACTCTTATTGGCCTTTTGCAAAATAGTAGCATCAATTTCAAGAAAGCTTCTCATAAGATTTTGGAGCCGTAATATTTGATTGGTGAGATTGCTTATGCTTTTCCCTTGCACTTGTTGAGTATAATATTTCCACTAAGTGGCATTGGGAGAAGAACACAATGCCAGATTCAAGGAAAAATCTTTTTCAATTGGAGGAGAATGATGTTGTCCGTTCCTACAACTAAATAGTGGGGCTAAGCCTTATTATCTTTTAATTATTTTTTGCACATTACGTCATTAGGCGGTTAGTCTTTATTAGTAATAGGACTTTTAATTTTTGTAATTATCTTTTGATTTTGTCATTATATAAGTTAGTCATTATCTAGAATTTAGTTGTTACCAAATTTTAGTTATTACTTTAAATATGGGCTGTAAGCCTTAAATATAGTAGGTGATTTTTGAACTGAAATAAAATATTAATTGTTGAGATCTTTTCCAATTTTTTAAATTCTCGGTATTTAATATTTAAAATAAATGAGTTTAAATTATTTGTATTCGTGGGCGAATCAAATAATTTTTTATGCCTAAATTTCTAATAGTTTTAGGAATCAACAAAAACTAGAAGATGACCGTGTTACGTTATTCGTTTGGAATCAACGGAACTTCGATAGCTTTATTATTTCTATCACTTCATCCCTACATCGGAAGTACATCCACCTGCCACTTCTTTCAGTATTCCCATCGCATAGGCTTTCCATCGTCTCTCGGTAAAAGCTTCTCCACATGTAGAGCGTACACATACACACACACGCAAATACATATATGTATATTTAGGAAAGAATGACCTCAATCCTCAATAAAGTATAGTGTGATAGAACTAAGAAGGTTACTGAAGCAGCATGTGTTTAGACTACTAGGGTTTTGGCATGGATTTGGAAACACAATTACTCAAAACTATTTTAGGCCCATTAGTTAGCATTT
The DNA here is from genome assembly GCA_903798355.1 of Fraxinus baroniana. Classification (NCBI taxonomy): domain Eukaryota; kingdom Viridiplantae; phylum Streptophyta; class Magnoliopsida; order Lamiales; family Oleaceae; genus Fraxinus; species Fraxinus baroniana. The sequence continues at coordinate 8,407 of CAIGRO010100418.1, read as the reverse complement.
ACTATTTAATGCTAGATGAAAATTTGAAACCGTTATTTAAGTAAAATAATGACACTACCACTACTCTTTAACTTAATAAGAACTTTTAATGGTGTGTGTGTGTGTGTATATCTTTATTAAAATAGTGTTTTTTTTTTTTTTTTTTTTTTTTTTTTAACTTCCAATTGAACCCTTTTACCCTTGACCCTTTAGCTTTTCCGTGTCAATGCCAAGGCAATTTTTGAAAACATTGCTCAATATCCTATATTTAATTTTGTCTCCTATAATCGGCTTAATCCATCATTTAAAAAGCTTTTGCTACTAATCTCTCTAGAGCAAGTATTCCAATTTCAATTCAATGCATGAAGATAAGAAATGAAGAGATGTAATCCAAGAAAAAAATTGAGAGCTATGTACAAAAACAGGACTCGGGCTTAGTGGAACTCCCTCATGGAAAAGGGGCCATAAGATGCATGTGTTTACAGTGAAATTCAAAGCTGATGGAACAATTGATAGATATAAGGTGAGTTTAGCTGCAAAAGAATTCAAACAAGCCTATGGGATTAACTACCAAGAGGCCTTCAGGTAGGTTGCAAAGATGAACAAAGTTCAGGCAGTATTCGCACTAGCTGTCATCATCCAAGAACGACAATTACACCAATTAGATATCAAGAATGCCTTAATTCACAGAGAAATAAAGGACGAGGTGTACAAGGAACTGCCACCTGGTTTTGAAGGAAGTCTAAGGAAAAAAAGGTGTGCAAGCTAAGAAAGTCTCTCTACAGCATAAAGCAGTCACCACCAGCTTAGTTTGAAAAATTTACTTTGTCAGTTCTTAGTAAAGGATACTCACAAAGCCAAGCCGATCACACCAAGTTTTATAATCATACAGAAGAACGTAAGGTGACTATAACAATCATAGATGTTGATGATATCATTGTAACACAAAATAACATGGTTGAAATACATAATTTGAATGATTCTCTTGCTTAAGATATTAGAGACTAAAAAATTTGGGAGATCTGAGATACTTCTAGAGAACTGAGGGACTGTATTGAAGAAGAAAGGAATATTTTTATCACAACAAAAGTATACTTGAGTTCTATTAAATGGAAACCAGAATACTTGGTACAAACCAGTAGATATTCCAATGGATATCATTCATAAAGTGGGAACTTTGATAACTAGCACGACAGTTCGTATGTCTATTCCATACTAGACTAAATATTGTTTTTGCAGTTATCAATTCTTGCATGCACGAAATGAACACATATGAATCCATGATCAGATTATCGAGATATCTCAAAGGAGCATCATGGAGATAACACTTATTTTTCCAAAGCCAACATCATGTGGAAGCTTATAAAGACATTGGCTGGGCAGGCTCATTGGGTGACATGATCTACTTTAGAGTATTGCACATTATTGGAGAATTTAGTGATATATAGAAGCAAAAAACAATCATTGGTAACAAGATCAAGTATAGAAGCCAAGGTTTGATCAATGGCCTTGCGAATCTGTGAGTTACTAGGGTTAAAATATCTCTTGAAGCAACTAAAATTGGAGAATGATAATCCTGTGAAGATAACAAAGCTGCCACAAGTATAGCACATAATGTGGTACACCGTGAAAGTATAAAGCATGTTGAAGTTGATCGACATGTCATCAAAAGAAGAAGAAGAAGAAGATAGACATGGGGGCTAATTTGCACTCAATTCGTGCCCTCTGAAAATACAATTAGCAGACATGCTAACAAAGAGGTTATCTAAACCTCCATTTCAGGAAATACTTAGGCAATTTGTGAAGGATAGATATTTATGAACCAGCTTGAGGGGAGTTCATCAAGATATCAAGGTAGATCAAGCTACAATCTAGAGATACCCTATCCCAGATTTGTACAGATTAATTATAATGATCTGCTTCTAAATTTAGACTATTCTCTAGCTATAAGTACTTTATTTCCGACTTTCTAGCATTGATTGTAGCTAATATCTTATATATATTCAGTGACTACAATGCAGAAATTACAATACAATCAATACAAATTATTTTACTTTCTCCTCAAGTCCCTAACCAATTTAATTGAATACATATTAGCAACAAATTTACTTATAAAGCAATAAACCTGAAGTTACTAGTGATGGACATATACCAAGATAATGTATAGTAATCGAGGAGGTGTCTTCTCTGAAATCCATAAGCTAACCCAAGACTTTCAACATAACCATATAGACAAATCTTCCACAGTTTTTCTCATTAGTTCAGAATGATGAAATAAATCAGCTGACTGAAGAACTAAGTTGGCAATATTTATACACGAGAAATCAAATTCAAAATCCAAATATTAGGCTGTCAACTCTTGAGTATTTACCTCTTCATCAAGCAATATGTAGCGATAGGTGCACATTTTACTAGAGTACAGAATATTTATATTTTTGTGGACATGGAAAATCTTCACGTGATTTAGAGTGTGTGTCACCCATTATTGGGTTCAAAATGATGTAATGAATAGTATTTTTTAAAGAATGTGTGGTTGAAATTTAAAGTAACTTTACTGGTTTGTGTGGAATATTTTATTGAATAAATGTGTGGTGGATATTGTTTACTATAGCAAACAGAGTTTGATAAAATGGTAGACAAACAGGGGCTTAATTCCAATTTATTGTCCCTTCCTTACAGTAGTAGAGACTAGTCAGTATAAAAACCAGACAGACTTACCAATGGCTGCCTGACATCATCAGAAGAAAGTCCGAGACATCTTCTTAAATCTTCTTTATTTTCTGCTTTGCCCTCGATATCATAGGCATTATACTGAACTTTTAGAAAATTGTCAGTAGCTGGATTCCATGCTTCAGTATCAATTCCATTTAGAATTCCAACAAACTTCTTAGAATGAGAGTGAAGTGTTGAATGAAGGCCTCGTCCTCCCTGTATAGCAAAAATGAAATACAAAAGTTAAGACCTTGGTAAACATAAATATAGAGTCCCTCATTAAACAGTGAAACTTGCTTCATACTTATCCCTTTCAAATTGTAAAAGGACTTCTTTCCAAATTTTCACAGATTCCTATAAATGTATCTATTTGACAACCTTGTCACTTTGTGTTTCCTGAGAAAACAAGATTATGTATACAGAATTTGGTGCTGTTTAAGGTAGTCAAAAGTTTGTTCGTTTTCAAAATTTATGTATATGACCATATTCTAGGAAAGTAATCCCCACTCCACTGGTCTGTCCAGATTTATTATGTGCAATCCACACAGACCTAGTTGTGGGAAACCAGAGCACAGAAAAACAGAAGCAACAGTACAGTAGCATTTGGCATTCACAAACTCAATGGCATTATGCATACCTCAGCACTCCGCACCTCTTGCGCATAGGTTGGTGAAACTGTTGTCACAATATTGGAAAAAACAATTGCACCCTGATAAAAGACAGGAACTGGTGAAAAGTTTTGACAGACAATAACGAAGTGGAAGAAAATGACAAAAGCTTAATTCCCTACATCTATGGGGGGAGAGGGGGAGAGGCGTTTGCCTAGATTAGTGGTTTTTGCAACAGAGAACTTCTAAAGCTTTGCGAACTTCTGTCACTTTTAGTATGACAATTATAATCACAATTTAACTTATCAAAACAATTCCTCCTGCTACCTTAATAGGATTTATCCTATCCTGTGCTGAGTTGTCCTGCATCCTATCTGGTCTGTTTAGGTGATGAACGTCAAGACCACATGATGCTAATTCTGTAGCCGGTGCAGTTCCTTGATATTCAAAATTATGGCATGTAAAACAAATTCTAGCTGAATTCAGTCCTTTTAACACATATAGATCCCAATAAAGCGGTGCCTGTAAAAAGAAGCAACTTTTTTTCTAATAAAAAACGAAGCAGAAACTCCAGAAAGGTGAAGAGTAATTAACTAAATCTATAACATCCATACAACAAAAGCTGTCTGCCAATCATGACAATGAATAATATCTGGTTTCTTGCCAACTTGTAGAAGTAGCTCAAGAGCAGCCCTGCTGAAGAATGAGAATCGCTTAAAATCGTCGTTCTCTCCATAAAATTGACCTCTCCAGAAGAAATTACCCGGATGTTGAGGCTCGATAAAATAAACAGGAAGGCCTGAGAGAATTTAAATTCATGGTCAAGTACAAAATTAAACCGGAACAACAAGAAAATGAAGGCATATGAAAAAGTATAGGCATAGATAAAAAACATTTTAACCTTCAACAGTGCCTGTCCAGATTTTACTTTTGTATAATCGTCCATCGAAGTACGACTCCACTGGCACATCTAAGGCCTGCATCACGTGCCATAAGTTTGCAAAAAATTAGAATATGCCAGCATAAGAATATGAAGACCAATTTTCAAGTACCTTTAAATCTCGAACAAGCTCATAACGCATGCAGTCATATTTTGGTAGCACAATTTCCACAAGATGACCTTTCTTCTGCAGTGCTTTACTTAGACCAGTCACAACATCACCTAAACCACCAACCTGAAACATAAACAAGAACTCTTAGATAATTCAAGTTAACACAAAATGCGTATCCAGATATATGTGCCAAAAGTGACAGCTTAAAATTTCCTTGCAACATTCCTATTTTCAAGAACACAAGTATATGTGAATAAGATCACTGGTTAAATGGGAACGTTGACTGATACATGCACACGCATCCCATATCTTATTCCAAAAATCTTGTAGATCCCTTCTAGACTCAATTGCCCAAAAAAAAAGGATGATCAGATTCCCCACCACCCAACCGCCACACGCACACAAAAAAATGAAAAGAAAGAAAACAAAACAAAGAAGGGGAAAAAATTGAAGGTTTGAACGTTCTTGTGTTGGAGAAGCTCTTTATATGGAGGTCTCAAAATCACCGAAGATGTTTCTAACGAATTGAGAAATACTAACCACCCATCTACTCCATTCCACTGTTTAGTATTAATCCAAAATTCAATGAATGGTTTTTACTCAATCCCTTCACGGACTTTAAAGAAAGCAATGCTTCTTATGTTCAATACCTTTTCCCTTTCAAGTTTACACCTCTCCTATTCATTACCTTATTTATTCATGCCTCTCTATGAAGAATATCAACAAATTTTGGATGAGTCCCAAATGATAAATTAAGACTGAACTCGTCTATCCATTAAATATGCACATCAACTGATGCTCCAATGCTCAGAAAGAAATAGTACCGTAGAATAATTATAGTAGACTTTGAAGATCATAACAAAGTAGAGCAGAAACAAGTTCATCTACCATACTACTAGTTGAAGTATACCTTAGCAACGGGTGCCATCTCAGCTGCAATATGAATGACATGTAATCTTGGACTAAACATTGATAACAAATACAGGTTAGAAACCAGCATGTCGTATGTAGGAAGTCCTAATCACAATATAAATGTACTTACCGTGACGTCGATGATGTTAATCCGAGAAATGTGGCAATGGTTTCACGCTCAGTCTTTTCCTTACTTGACATGTATGCATCACGAATACTTCCATCTCTCTTCCAAATCATATCTCTCAACAGCATTGCATCTTCCGCTGAAACCTTCTTCTCAAGAAACCATCCATCAATCATTAGCAATAATCGACTCCAAAATTCCGAAGGCATTTCATTTACAGTTTCATCACGTGATCTTTTCTTGCTTTCTTCTTTCAAATTAGTAAGTGTATCTTGAAATTCCTTCATAGAGTTTTGGTACAATTGAACATAAGAATCTATTTCTTCATCAGACCTTTGAAGACGCTCATCGAGAATTTGTAATTTTTGTTGCATTAGTTCATTATATTGCTGCATTTTCTCTGATGAGAGCTTATAGACATTAGCCTCTTCAAGGGATTCTTCGAGACGGTCAACCTTTTTACGGAGCTCCTGGTTTTGCTGTAGTGCTAAAATAGCTTGATCAGCCTGTTTGGTTGCATTTTCTAACAACTGCTGCAAATGCTCTACCTTCTCATACAGACTGCTGCACTCTGCTTTTAGTGAAGAAATATTTGAAACATCTTCCTGAGAAGCAGAGAGTTTAAACTCCAATTCTTTTAGAGATGATTCCAAAGATAATCTTTCTTTCTCCAATATTTGAACACGTTCATCTGTTTCCTTGAAATTACTAAGCTCTGTCTTTAGTGCTTGTAGCTCATTCTTGAGTGAGATATTCTCCGTTCTCCATACATCTAGTTCTTCACTATAAGAATTCAAAACATTATTTTGGGAAAAAGGAAATGAGTCATTCTCATTGTACAAGAGCCCGTCGCTGCTATTCCTGCTAGACAATTCATTTCGTAGCTTTTCTAATTCATCTTCAAGGAGTTCTACGTGTATCTTTTCTTGAGCAGCTACTCTCAGCCGTGCATCAGTTTCAGCCAGTTTCGTCTCCAAATTATTGATTTCTCCCTGTAAAGCCTCTTTTTCAAAAAGAATCTTTTCAAGATCGTCGAGTGCACGGATGCGAGCATGGTTGAGCAGATGAATATCTATAGCATGTAAAGTTAGGTGAAGTTCCCAAAACATAACAACACAGTACACAACCTAAAAACCGTAAAGGGTGGTTTGAGAGAAAAAGGACCTACTTTTTTCTGCATTTCTTATCATCCCAATCAAATCTTCAAGATGAATGCCTGAAAGTTGCTCCCCGCCTTCTGATTTCCCCAGTATATTGGTGGACTGCCTTAAAGAAAAAATGACTTAACAATATTCACGATTATTCTCTTACTCCTATCATTCAGATAAACAAAGCCCAAGCCCTTGATTGATTTAAATTCTTTAAGAATCATTTCACGTCTTCCCATAACTTTCCTCTAATTAAGCCCCTATCTGTTTCCAATTTTCAGCCACTTTTGATTGCTTTTTAAACAGTTGGAATAACCAGGCAAACAAATTCTTAGCCGAATTCTATCTCTATATGGGACCCACTTGCTGGAAAAAAGGTCAGAAAATTAGTTTTTGTGATTAAAAAAGCTCTCCCAGACAAGGCCTTACTTTGCTTCCCCTACTAATCGATTTCTTTTCACAATGGCAAGCTCATTTGGATGCACATGCAACTTCTAGGTTGAATAGCTTATGGAAACATTTTGGCTGCAAATTGGGAGAAGAATAAATTGGATCCGATTTTAGGGAAGAATTGAATTAATGGAGAAGAAATCATTTAGACTTCTTGTGAAGATTTGGGTGAATTGAATCTTGATTTGTGGAAAAACGTTCTTGCAAGTTGGGAAGGAAAAATTTATTTTAATTAATTAATTATTTGTCCGAGTTGTCCAATAGTTTAACATTGTTATCGACAAGTAGGATTTCTATTTGCCACATAAATCTTTTTATCCACGTGGATGGATGACTTTTAAATGAGTGCTAAATGGGTAATCACTAGCACTACTATATTAAAAGAGGGGATGTGTTTTTTACTATTCATTTGTGCACCCTTGTTTTCACACTTCATTTTTGTGAGATGTAGTTTTTCTACATTGAGATAGAAACATTTATTGACTTCTCAAATTTAATTAAACCGACTTTCAATAACAAATATTTGGTTTCTTTTCCTCCTTCACTTTCATTCATCAATTTCATTCTTCTCCATTACAAACAAAATCAAACGTCTGCCCAAAAATTCAAATAGTATATACCTTCTTCTTCAACTTTTTTAGAGAGAGAGAAATCTTCAAAAGGTTTGCTTCTTTTTTTTTCCCTTAGTTTCGTTAATCTGCAGTTTTTTTTTTTAAAGAAAAATTTACAGAGAGAGTTCATAAGTTTTTTGATTTAGAGAGAATGGAGATTCTACCATAATTGATTGTGTTCGAGATATAATTGTTATCCAAATTTGTTGGAATAATGTTTTCAAATTAGTTAGCATGTAGTGTTTCTTTTATAGCGCAGAGGAATGATGGATTTTGCATTAGACATGAAAATGAAACATAAGTGATTGCAAATCAAAACTTCTTTTAGGCATGAAAAAAAATAAATTCTCTGCACATCGCCGAGACACCGTGTCCACAATGTGCGGACACCAAACGGCGTCTCGCTGGTGTCCGCGATGTGCGGACACCATGCCTGTCTTCGAATTGTGAGGGGACACCACGCATATGGTGTCTCCGTGCTGCTTGTCTCCGAATCTTAATATTTTTTTTCAAGTTCATTTTTTTTTCTCTCCTTTTTTATTTTTTATTTTTCGTGCTTCATTCCATACATATATAAAATCAGAATTTCTTTCGGGGGCCACGAGACTCGACTCTTGTGACTGCCAGTGTCTTTCGCGCTTTTTTTGCCATAAATTCTATTTATTTACATTTTACACAAACTATAAATATAATTTCATTCATTAATAATTTAATTTAAAAACATTAAGAAGTATTCAATTCCATACATACATGAAAATCAAAATTCCTGCCCCCTCGACCCCCGTAACCTGACCGAGCAGGTCGATCC
>CAIGRO010100386.1:0-17107 GCA_903798355.1 Fraxinus baroniana | reverse complement strand
TACCATATGGTTAATAGCCCAGGCCAATTCATAAGCTCTTCACCCTGACTCTTGGGAGGCACATCCTACGATTTACCTCCTTCACGATGGTCTAGGGTAGGGTCGGTGGGGGCCCTCAAGGTTGGAATTCAACCTAATTCCATCGTATTCTATTATTTCTTTCGGGATAAATTTTTCGTTACTAAAATTAGGATTCCAAATGACTGAAAAATATTTGTAAAGACTAAAGAGGGTAAATTTTTCGTTACCAAAACTAAGATTCCAGATGAAAATACTCAAGAATACCATAAAGGAAAAAATTTAAACCCAGACATTAAGTATGCTTGATTTCAATTTTAAGAGAATATGTTTTCAATTTCAAATTTCAAATCTCAAAGAATCATTGTGTCTCTATCTCTGATAATAATACCATTTAGAGATTTCATGTCACAAAATTGAAGAATATTGTCACAAATCAATAATTATTATCAATGTCAGTAAAACTTCTGCCATGTTGGAGTGAATTCATATCCAGATCATTCAATTTGGGGTCTAATCGGCATCGTCTCACAATTGGTAAATGATTATACATTAGAATTGGGTAACTAATATTTTCACAATTTCTCAGAAGCACAATTACGCATCGGCAGTCAATGTAGTTGATTTTAAAAAATCGAATTTGTAGGTTGTTCTTTCTTTCCGAAAATTTATGTTTGTGACTTTGATTTGTTGTGAATGGTATTTGTAATTGTGACAATAAGTTGTGTAGTTGGTCATATTCACATGACGTGACAAATTATTTGAAAGAAGTAATTTTATGTGACATAATTCAATATATATGATCCTATGAATTGTAGCCGAAGCATTTTATTGAAGACTATATATAAAATGATCGTGACTAGCTATCTTATTTATATGACTTACAATATGATGCAGTGACCTGTCTAATTGGATAAAAAATGGTTGAGCAACTATCTTATTTATGTGACTTTCAATAAGATACAGTGGCCTGCCTAATTTCCTGCTATTGTGACTTGTAGCTGAACCTTTCTATTGAAGATTATTCATAAAATGATTGTGACCAACGGTCTTATTTATGTGACTTACAATAAGATACAGCGACCTGTATAATTTCATGATGTGACATTTTTTAAGGTAGTGTTATATGTGATACTTTATTATTGGAACTGTAATGAAAATCTATGACTTGCATTAATCGTGAACTGCACTGTTTTTCGTAACTTACATTTTTCTGTGAAAAGTTACAAAAATGGGATCATGCACGTTTGCTTGATAAATGGATTATACGTATCACTAGTGTTGGTTGATCGGAATTGCGGTTTTACAAACCTAGTAAATATCGTTATGGCTAAGTTCGATTTGGATCAAACGAAGGTTGCAGTCACACTGATGTATACATTGAACAGTGAGTTGCCTGCAATCTGAATAAATAGTGATAATAATGTATTGTCCTACCTGAGGCTGAAGTGCATGAATCGTGACCCTTCCAAATATCCGATAAACGTTGATGTCACAACTGGGGAAAGTGGAGAAAAGTCATGCATGGTTCCAGTTGATGTACACTCCAGCAGTGTTGTGTTTTCATTAATGGATATGTCGTCAGACATATGCAATGCAACAGTTGAAACTCCAGGTCTCAATTTTAGAGATGAAGTCACAGTTGTCTCTGTGCCTAATGGTATGCAAATAGAAAAGGGAAGATTTTTCGTGATAAGGAAGTTCTAAAATTGAGCTCGTCTTTGTTTGAAATACAAAACATGTTTGAATTCATGGTCGTTCGTTCGAACAAGAAAGAATATCTTGTCAAGTGTTCCCAAGAAGAGCATAATTGGATATGCAAATCTTCAAAATTGGGGAGAACAAAGATGTTTAAGATTAGGAGGATTACAGATAGTCTCACATGTGTTTCGAATATAGTATTGGGATCTCACAGGCAGGTATCAATCACAATTGTGTCATTTTGCATCAAATACAAGTACGCCTCCTCACGAACCATATACACTCCAAACAATATATATAACGACATGTTACATACATATGAAGTTTCTTTGAATTATGTAAATGGTTGGAGATATCGGGAGAAAACGAAGATGCTTAGGGGGATCCTACATATTCATTCATGAAAATACCAACATTCTTTTATATACTTCATCAAACAAATCCAAATACGGTCACATGACTAGAGCTTGATCACAATAGATTCAAATACTGCTTCATGGCCCTAGGTGCATCAATTAGAGGATGTGAACATTGTAGGTATAGGATTGTAGTTGATGGAACGCATTTGAATGGACACTATCTTGGTATGCTTTTCACGACATGTACACATGATACTAATAATAACATATTCATACTTGCATTTGGAATTGGAGATAATGAGAATGACAAGTCTTTGTTGTAGTTTTTTTGAAAACTAGTAGAAGGCGTATGAAAATAGGGATGGCTTGTGTTTCGTAACTGATCACCACAACAGTATCAAAAATGCAACTAAAAAGGTGTATCCATGGACCTGTCATGGGATATATTCGTATCAACTCCTACAAAACCTGAAATCATATTATAGAAAATTAGGTCACAACACAATGCATGCTTTCAATTCTATAGTCTGCGTATATACATTGGCTGAATTCGAATATAATATGCAATAGCTAGCTTCGATGAATCATAAGATTACTGAGTACCTGATAATGTATTAGTTTCATGCTAAATTTACATTCTAATAGATGACACAAATGTTGGTCAGATGTAACATTTCTCAAAATGTGTTTTTTTCTTGTAGACTGAAGTAGGACCTGAAAATTTGTCACGATTCCACATGCTAGCAAACAAATACTCAACAATGACATCAAATATAGTAGAATCAGTGAATACAGTCACAAAGGCAGCCAGAACTACCCCATTGTAGCTTTATTAGATTCGTTGCGACAAATTATATAATATTGGTTCCACAAACAAAAAAACACGGCGCATGGTACTTTTACGAAGTGTCGAGCAAGTACGAAAAAATGCTTCGGGATATGAGCACTAATTTGAGATATTTGAGAGTAAGATTGTTATCTATGACCTCAGTCTCATCTTTGTGACCTCATTAATGTATGTCAATTAACGGTCATTTGTTGCAGGCGTTCTGTAAATCACACCATGTTTTTTATAAGTGGTGAATGCTTATCTTTCATTGTCGATATAGAACAACGTACGTGTACATGCAGGATGTTTTAGGTAGATTAGTTCTCATATGCACACGCATCAGTTGTCGTTGTAATGATGAAGATGGATCCATATGATTATTGTTCATACTATTACACAAGATAGGCATACATGAATGCATACTAGGACACTATATTTCCAATTGGAAATTCGGGTAACTAAAGAGTGTTTGATGAAGTGAAAATGAAAATTGTATTAGCATCTAACAAAAAAGAAGTTCATGAAAACCTACAAAAAAAGGAAGAGATCACTGTGTGAAGGGAAAATAACTGTTAAATGTGGACAAAATTGATGTTTGTGTATTATATGTGACATGTCCATGTGTTATGTGATCTATATGTAATTTATGTGACCTGATCATAATGTGTGTGGCTTATGTATATGGTATATGACCTACGGCCTGTGATTTTGACTAATTAAAAATGATTTTTGTATGTGATATGTGACCTTAGCATGTGTTCTGTGACATGTATGTAATTTATGTGACCTGATCATAATGTTTGTGACTTGTGTATACGGTATGTGACTTGTGACTAATGAACAATGATGTGTGTATGTGGTATGTGACATTAGCATGTGTTCTTTGATCCGACCATAATGTTTATGACTTGTATATATTATATGTGACTTACAACAAATGATACAATGCAAATGCTATGTTACATATGTAGAATGATATGTGATCTTTGCATATTGAGTTGGTCAATGATGCATCTGGAGAAACAAGTTCATGCCACCATGTTTTTTTGCCTACGGCGAATGTACCAATATAAAAGGGGGCTTAATTACATCGTCAACGTCTTTTAATTTTTTTCCTATAAAGAGAAACAAATAACAAATTAGATATCCTTATTTCCAATGGGTATATTTTGTAGTTCACAAAATAATGTCATACATAGTTGTTTGTTAGTTTGTAACCTCTATGAAACTAACTCTGAAATGCTACAATATCAGCATCATATGCATGTTGATTGTTATATCTAAAAACTACATTCTCAAAACTCTTTCTTTGATTTCCTTCGTTAGAAACAAAAGAAGACTGCAATATTCTTGCTAGTCTAGAGACAAGCTTCAACGGCAGATTGGATGTGGGTGCGAAAGTAGGTGATACATGTCATATAGTGAATTGAGGTCATAAAGAGAATGATGGTTATGATATCTTCTAACAATGTGTGACTATCCAAACCATAAACACCCAACAAATGTTAAATAAACCCTCAAATAAACAATTGATTTTAACTTTTCAAACAGATAAACCCTCATAATATGCTCCAATCGGATTTTTCACAAAACGTGGTCACAAATTCTTACATTGTGCGAATACCCAAACCATTCACACCCAACATAAGTTAAATACCCACTTCCAAATAACAAAATTAGATAAAGATCGATTGATTTACCTTTCGAAAACTTGTATTTCGTGATTTTGGCGGAGTTTTGCAACTGGTTTCAAGCATCGTATCTTTACTTCCTTTCATCCTTTTCCTTTTCTCTATTTTTGTTCTAGATTTATCATCCATCTTCTCTCGACTTTTGGAATCATTACTCCTTTTTAAAACCATTTTCAATGTCTGGTATTTTTTGAAAGATTTTTGAAAACTGAATGTCTTGTCCGCCGAGGTCACAATGTGATAATAAGGAAGATGACATGGATAATACCGCAGTATGCTATTCAGGTTATGAAGAGGGTGATCATGGGTTTTGTGGGTGAAATGAAGGTTTTAACTTGGAAAGATTCTTCAACCGAGGGAGGTCACAATATGATAATGGAGGAAGAAAATAATAGGTTTTATGGGTGAAATGGAGAACACCGCTATTCGTTTATGGAGAAGATGATTGTGGGTTTCTTGGGTGAAATTGAGGTTTAACGTGGAAGGGTTCTACGCATTTGCATTAGGGACTTTATTATTTATATGATATTCTTTCTCCTATATATATATATATATTTATGAAAATATCTAACATTTGAAATAAAAATATAATATTAGAGATTTGAAATGTAATCTTCAAAATTCTTGGTCAATGTAATTTCCACTACCATAAATTAGAAATAAGATTTAGATTTGGAGTTCACCAGGACTAGAGCATCACAATCGAAAAGCAAGTTCAAATCTAATTTATCGAAGGCCAAATTGAACTTATGTGCTTTGATACCACTGTTTATTCCAGTTTCGGATTCAACAAGCACCAATAAAAAAAATTCAACCAAAAACGTAAGGGACATAGGGATTTTCCATCCAGCTGAAGTCCTAGATGTTCAATGACCACTTTAAATACATAGTCCCTTGTTGAGCATCCATTAGAATTACACTCAAATCTACTAGTACATCTTCAAATCACATGGCAAAAGTTTTGATTACTGAAGATTTTCAGAAAACTCGAACTAATCTCTCTCAATTAACATCACAAACGAAACCACTCACAAAGAGGAATGTATTGCCATAAAAACATAGCTATCGTCTATACAACAATCTCACTCAAAAATTTATGGAGAATAATCTAGAAGATAAAAAAGTACATAGAAAGAAAAAACGAGACTTTCAGAAAGCCGCTTGGGTTTCTCATTCACCCTAATGAGGAGTTAATTGTTTGAACACTCACTGAACTTTACACAATGTCTTGTTTCTCTCATCGAACTTACATTTACATCTCATTACTCACTAAACTTTATGTCGTTGCAATATCGATATATCTTCGAATGATACTTCGAACATGGAACTTCGAAAGGAATGTTACCTAAATTGGTTCCTACTATTGTGATTCCTCCGGTTACGGTTGCCCTCTCCCACCGTTCATACTAATTCTATTCTAAATGGACAGAAATTAGAGAAGTTTAGCTGGGTTGATTTTCAAAAGATAGCAGCAGAAAAAGTTGTTCTATCTCACGATCCTAAACTTGGCAAAATTCTTAAAAAAAGATGCTCTCACAGTACTAGAAGGGAAAAATAATAGGTTATCATTGATTGCATTGGAATATTTGAAACATTCAAACTTCTTATGCAAAACTATATTTTATATAGGTTGGACAACACATTATATAATGTGTATAGTTCCATGAAATCTACAAAGAAATTGTGGAAATCTTTGGAAAAGAAGTATAAGATTGAAGACGCGGGAACTAAGAAGTTCATTATCGAACACTTCTTCGACTAAAAAATGGTAGATTCAATAATGGTCATCAGTCAAGTTCAAGAATTACAGGTTATACTCCATGACATTTACACCAAGAATATGACTCTAAGTGAATCATTTCAAGTGACTGCAATTATAGAGAGACTTTCACCCATGTGGAAGGACTTAAAAAATTATCTCAAGCATAAGTGCAAGGAGATGAATATTGAAGAACTCATTGTCCAGTTGAGAATTGAAGAAGATAACAAAAATTCGGACAAACATGTTAGAAGTCATATACCACAAACTAAGGCTAATGTGGTGTAATCATATAACAAAAGCAAGAAAAGAAAGAATTCCACTGAATGATCTAAGAAGAATGCAAAAAAGTTCAAGGGCAATTGCTGTAATTGTGGAAAGGTCGGACATCGCTCTGTTGATTTTTGTAAACCTAAGAAACAAACTCAAGTGAATATCACTGAATATGATGAAATATCTAATGGCATATCAGATATAAACTTGTCGACCGTTATTTCAAAATGCAGCAATGTTGGAAATCCCATAGAATGGCGGGTGGATATGGTTGCTACCCGTGATATTTGTGCCGACAAACCAATGTTCTCATCCTACACTCCGACCAAGGGTGATAAATTGTTTATGGGAACTCTTAGAGTTCAAGGGTTGTAAGACAATGTAAAGTTATTTTGAAGATAACATCGGGCAAGGAACTTTTCCTTAATAATGTTCTTCATGTGCCAAATATTCGCAAGAACTTAGTGTCGGGTTCTTTGTTAAGTAAGCATGGATTTAAATTAGTCTTTGTATCGTATAAGTTTATAATTACCAAGAATAATATGTATGTAGGCAAAGACTGTGTAAAAGATGGACTATTTAAGAAGAATGTCCTTACCATTGTATCAAATAACTCAAAAAACAATATCTTCTTTTGCTTGTATTTTTTAGTCAACTAATTTATGTCATCATATATTAGGACTTGTAAACTTTAATTCTATATGCAAACTAATGAATTTAAGTTTACTATCGAATATGTGTTTTGAAACAAATGGAAAATACGAAATTTGTATAGAGGCTAAGTTAGCCAAAACGCCGTTTCATTCGGTCGAACATAGCACAACACCGATATATGTGACTTAAAGTACGTCCAAACAAAAAGGTGGTGGAAAATATTTCATCACGTTTATAGGTGATTGTACAAGATACTGTTATATATACTTATTGAAAAGTAAAGATGAAGTTTTGGAAGTGTTTAAACACTATAAAAATGAAGTTGAAAATCAACTTGAAAAAAGGATAAAGATGATTCGTAGTGATCGAGGTAGAGAATATGTTGCACCGTTTGAAAGTTTTTGTTCAGAATCTAGAATTGTTCATCAAACAATAGCACCATACTCACCTCAATCTAATGGTGTTGTTGAATGCAAAAATTGAACACTTAAGGAAAAGATGAATTCAATGTTAATTAATTCAGGCTTATCTCAAAACTTGTGGGGGAATGTATACTTTTGGCAAATAATATTCATAATAAAATATCACACAAGACTAAGAATGAATCACTTTATGAGTTATGAAAAGGTCGAAAAGTACTTTCCTACAAATATCTTAAAGTGTGGGAGTGTTTGGCAAAGGTACAAAGACCTAAGCTTAAACAAGTAAAGATTGACCTATGACAATTGATTGTATATTTATCGGATATGAAAACAATAGCAGTGCATTTCAATTTTTGGTTCATAAATTTGAAATACTTGATGTACACATATGTACTATCATTGAATCAAGGAATGTTGTATTCTTTGAAGACATCTTTCCTTATAAAGAGAAAGATGTAAGCTTACACAAACAAACTTACAATATTGCCATTGAAAACTATCAAAAAGATAGTAATCATCAAGTAGATGAAAAACCAAGGCACAGTAAAAGGCAAAGGACTCATAAGAACTCTGATCCAAAACTTCTAACATATTTACTACAAAATGATCCAAGGACGTTTAACGAAGCAATGTCCACTCCTGAAACTCCTTTTTGGAAAGAAGCACTTAATAATGAAATTGAATCTATCATAAATAACCATACTTGGGAATTGGTTGAACTTCCTCCGGGAAACAAAGCTTTAGGCTACAAGTGGATTTAAAAAATAAAATAAAATTGAAGTCGAATGGATCAATAGACATGTATAAGGCTAGACTAGTAGCCAAAAAAATATAAACAAAATGAAGGACTAGATTTCTTCGATATTGATTCACCGGCTACAAGGATCATGTCTATACGTGTATTGATTACAATTACTGCATTACGTAATCTTGAAATATGTCAAATTGATGTTAAGACCGCATTTCTAAATGGTGAATTAGAAGAAGAAATATATATGGAACAACTTGAAGGTTTTGTTGCTCCGAGAAATGAGAATAAGGTGTGTAAGGTTGTAAAATCGTTGTATGGATTAAAACAAGTATTGAAACAATGACATGAAAAATTAAACAAAGTTAGGTTGACGAATGGTTTCAAAATTGATGAATGTGACAAAGGTAATCACATTAAAATCACACCTAACGAATACATGATCGTCTGTCTATATGTTGATGATATAGTAATCATGGAAAATAATTTGAACATTATTAACTCGACTAAGAAAATGTTAATAAAATATTTTTGACATAAAAGATATGGGGATAACTGACGTGATATTAAGGACTAAAATCTCTAAAACATTTGACAAACGGGGATAACTGACTTGATATTAAGGACTAAAATCTCTAAAACATTTGACGGTTTGTCATTGTCTTAATCACACTATATTGAGGCTATACTTAAAAGCGTATGACGATAACTAGTTAAAACACTAGTAAACTTAAGTTTACACTTAGCCAAAATATTGGTGATCTCATATCTCAATTAGAATATTCACGCGTTATAGGAGGCTTGATGTATATTACCAGCTGAACGCGTTCGATATAGCATATGTAGTCAACAAGTTGAGTAGATTTACAAGTAATCCAAGTAATGACCATTGGAAAGCATTAACTCGAGTTCTTAAACATTTAAGACACACAGTTAACTATGTATTACACTACTCAAGATATCATGCAGACTAGGGATGGGCATGGGTTGGGTTGGGTTGGTTTTTGCCCCAACCCAAACCCAACCCAACATTGTCGGTTTGTTAAAAATTCAACCCAACCCAACCCATGTAAATGTTAAAATCCAACCCAACCCAACCCAATTATGTGTCGGTCGGGTTGGATTGAGTTGGTCGGTTTGAGAAAAATTTATTGCACAAAAATTAAAATCGTCCAATTTTTTGATGTAAAATAACATTAATAATACCCATTAGCCATCCAATGTCAATAAATTGAAAAACAAAATAGTACAATCCATCAACTATTCATCAAAATAATTAAACAAAAACGGTTACACATTTCATTAAAAGTTAAAACAAACCACAATAGCAAATTATCNAATAATATTAATAATACCCATTAGCCATCCAATGTCAATAACTTGAAAAACAAAATAGTACAATCCATCAACTATTCATCAAAATAATTAAACAAAAACGATTACACATTTCATTAAAAGTTAAAACAAACCACGATAGCAAATTATCACTATGAAAGAACACAAGTAAACAAATCACATTGATCACATTGAAATAAATTCAGCAGGTAGCTGTGATAGTTGAATGCAATGAGATGAGATAAGACTTCAACAAGAGGCTATAAGGAGAGTAGCTGACTGATACAAGTGCCATTCAAATTGATTTCTTAGATACACACAATAAGACGTGTGCCAGATGACTATGATTGAATTAGAACCCCACAAAAATTAAAAACATGTACATCGTACCCAAATATCAATTTGGACAAAGATCTGGTCGATTTTAAGCAATACATAAAGCAAACATCAATGGTACAGTGAAGAAACAATGACAGCGCACTGCTATCAGATGAAAACGATAAATGCATTATCCTTTTTAATCCGAAATAACATAATCATTTCTACATTTGCATAAAAAAAATTTCACTTCTCCCAAGACAATTTAGTAAACAAACATCAATGATGCAGAAAGTGATTATGTTATTTCGAACAAAATTCAATTGTATCCCCAAAAAATATGTAAGAAAATTATTCATCAATCTCAACTTTACAATAACCAAATTAAGAAGACTAAAAGAAACCTTCTGAATTCTGATTTTATGATTTCTTGGATCCCTTCGAGGATAAACAAAAGCAAAATAATCAAAACTAGTTAAATTGACATATATATGCAGATTGGAGAGAAAACTAACAAATGTACATAAATATATATAAAAAAAGAATCACCATACATTTAGGCACCTAGCAATTTTACAATGCCCAGAAGCTAGAAGCACATTACATAATTTAAAGACAAACTGGAAAAAAAAAGTCGTACCACAAAAATCAACAGCTTCCCCGATTAAAGAATACAAGTCTAGCTCCAGTCAGGTATCTCTCTACTTCTCTCTTCTCGCTAGGTCGGTTGGATGTGGCTGCGCTGGATCGACGAGCGAGAGACGGAGAGAGAAGAATTTTTGTTTATGGGATGTGGCTGCTCCCTTTAGGTTTTTGGTGAATGGTGAAAGCGTATTCCAGTGTCCACTGTTATTTTTTTTTTTTTAAATTTATGGCTTCCGGGTTGGGTCAGTTTGGGTCCTGTCGGGTTTGGGTTCCTAACCCACGACCCGACCCAACCCGACCCGATTAAGCAACCCAAAACCCGTAACCCGTCCCAAAAATTCGAAAAACCGACCCAAACCGGTCGGTTTGGGTCGGGTTGATCGGTTTGGCCGGTTTGGTTTGGGTTTTGCCCACCCCTACATGCAGTGTTAGAAGGATATACTGATACAAAATGGATATCTAACATGAAGGATTCAAAGTACACAAGTGGTTATGTATTTATCATTGGAGACAAATTTGTGTCCTGGAAATCATCTTAGTAAACTTGTATAGCTCAATACACGATAAAATCTGAGTTTATTGCTTTAGATAAATTCGAAGAAGAAGCGGAAAGGCTTCATAATTTTCTCGAGGATATTCTATGTTGGAAAAATCAGTGCCTACGATTAATATATATTGTGATAATCAATCGACAATTACAATGGCACAAAATAGTATGTATAATGGTAAATCTCGGCATATTCGTCGAAGACACAACACCATTAAACAATTGATATTGAATGGTATAATCTCGATTAACTACGTTAAATCAAAGGAAAACATAGCGGATCATTTGATGAAAGGACAAACCTAGAGATCAAGTATACCATCTTTCTAGGGGAATGTGCCTAAAGCCTATCGAATGGAATCAACATAGCGGAAATTGATAAGTGTATTTTATGCACTTATTCGGGGGCCTAAAATATCGATATTTGGTAGGTCTTTTGAGAAAATATATTCTAAATTGTTGTGTTTTAAGTTATATAGGTAACCTCAATGGCTTAATGATGAATTGGAATAAACAAATGAAAATTGAGGAAAATGGTAAAGTTCTAAATTTGAGGACCAAATTGCAAATATTCAATAGTTAATTCAGACAACAAGATGATATGTTGAAGATTTCTAAGAGAGACAGTTGGATGGAATTAGAATTAAAAAAAGAATGAAATATGATCAAAATATTATCAAAATCAATTTCCAATCGCACAAATTATATTTCAGATTTTTAATCAAAGATTGAGACCCATTTTTGGTATAGTAAGCGTCTGAATTGGAAAGATTCTATTTTCGAAAGGTTTTAGCCATTTAAGTTAGATTTTCAACGCAGTTTGAATTGTCTCAATCGGATATCGAGAGATAAATTTATGGCCAAGTGGATATTCATCAAGAAACTATTGAAAAGATTCAAAATTTCAAGATTCTTCTTCATCTTCTTAATTTATAAAAGATTCGGGTTATATTTTTTCACTTAAATATGATTTCTTGTAATTTTGATATGTTGTGCTAGTTTTATACATTGCTAGGATGAGATGAACCCTTGTTATTTGATTAATTATTTAATTTGATTTGATTTATTGATGTTTATTATCGTTTTTGTCGTTCTTTTCAATTGTTTGATCGGTGAATTTTATTGTTAATGAAAGAGACAATATGATTTAAGCACAATATAATAAACATTGTAAGGTTCAATAGATGATAGATATATACATCTATGCTTTATATAGTTTCAATATGTGTTCTAACACTTATTAATATATTTATCATGTTTGCATCTTTCATCGAGAGATAGAAGGGTCGTATGAGGGAAATAAATTTGATCGCTATTAAGAAATACTTTCAATTAAATTAGGAACATTGACCAACCTGAATGATTTCAAATTGTCATTTTAATTGTCACATTAAATGAAATAATAAAGAGGATTCAACATCTTAATAATGCATCTCACATATTTGACAAACATATTTACTTACTTTCATTAGTTTAATTGATAATTTAGGTATTAGTATATAAAAAATCACAAATTTTGTTTTCTATATGATTAAAGCTGTAATTAATTTTAATTCAATCAAACGCATAGTTCTCGTGGGTTCGACACTCTATTCATCATTATATTATTTAACCATGATCTCGTGCACTTGCAGGTTTTCACATGATCAAGTTTTTGGAAATTTCAAGGTCTTGGTTCAATGCGACAACGAAGTTTTTTTTTTTGAAACAGCAAGAAATAATATAATATGATGAGTTTATTCATCAATGTATGAAAAGACGTACCCGACTATATCAATTCAAAAAATAATTAGCCGTAGGGAGAACAAAATTTGCAATTGTTAGCGTAAACGCTTAAAGAGAGAAATAGCACAGTGCACAGATGTAATGCTCTTATAAAATAGAATTGCAGTTACTAATTCTTTTTCCTCTAAAATAATTCACAAATGACACCAATGACCAATCTAAGCGTATTTTAGTAAAAATAACTAGCTTCTTTAAAGATGGAAGCTTTAGGTAGTTGCCTCCTTGAGATAAGCTATTAGATCTGCACGCTCTTGAGGCTTCTTCAATCTAGGGAAAACCATCTTAGTTCCGGGAATGTACTTCTCAGGATTAAGAAAATAATCATAATGAGTATTCCCTCCCTAGATCACGAGTTATGAAAGATTCAGTGTGAAGCATTCCTACAAACCTAAAGTGCTAAAATAACAAGTGTATAAGGATACGTGTATACTTTTAATGATTCCTATATCTTGAAAGAAGATAAGAGATATATGATAAAATACTATACGAGATTACCTATATAAGTGTGAAGTGGGGTCATTTCTATGAGAATTTGAGGCTGAAATTCTTTTAAAGCGCTTATGAAACCAAGAGTTGTTTAGTGTCAAAATGAACACAACCATGATAACCGAAATGGTTAAATGAGTTGTGGTGTTGGTACAGTTATTTTGATTTATACAAAAGGCTAAATAGTTCAAGACATCACGTTCACTAATTAGATTACTAAATTCGATTATATTCAACTAAGAAAGGTTCAAAGTCACAAGCTACCTATCATGGTGCTATAGCTTGTCGTGTCTACTCATTTGTTAGAGTATGCATATCATTTACATTTTTGGATTGCATATTGTGTAATTTCCATTCATGTGGGGATGTTGGAATTGGTTAAGTATAAACCATGAAAAAGTGTTCGTATCAACTTTGATCAAATATTCGAACTTGATCCGACAGAAAAATGACGAAGATAAGTAGATTAACTTGTTCTACTCATCGGTAGATCGTTGTGGAATATTTGGAATCTCTAAACCAATTTCGGGTGAATGAGAAGTTACGGTCTAAACTTGGAAGAAAAGAAAGGAAACTAACTAGAAATTTATCAAATTTCGTTGCTCGCCTAGCATTCGAACGAGGAGGCTGTCGCTCGAGCGACATGCGAGCTACATAGTCTCTATTTCTAACACTCGAACGACGAGCTAATGATAGTAAAAATTGCGACCCTTGACAAATGTTGCTAAGTTTAGGACGTGACACTTCACTCACACCATTTTGTCCTCTATAAATTAGTCCATTGAGACATCCATTTGTTCGTTCCAATGATATGCAATTATAGCATAACATTAAATTCATCTTTTCCTAGCCAAAATTCTGCATGAAAAGCTGTTTTTCCATTTTTCATAGAAGGATTACAAAAATCAATTTTCGGTTCATTGTACTTGTGTTTTGAAGTGCTACTAACACAAGATGTTTGTCGTTGCATTTTGGGAGTCGATTGCCATTATTCGTGAGGACTGTTGCAGGACAAATTCGACTTAAGGACAGAGAGTTCAGCTCTTGCCTCGACTTTGCATACATTTCTTTTTGTATTGTTCTGACATTATTTTTATTTGATGGTTTCACTCATATCCTTACCGTTACTCTGTCCAATTTTCGGTAAGGTTGGTAAGTTGGTTTTTTTTTTTTAAATCATCACTCAAATCCATTATATTATCCAACACAACCAACTAAGCAAGCTTCAATTTGAATATTCATGATGCTACTGGAGTTGCTCTAGGAGCCCATAATTTCTTCAACAAGTCTCCAAAAGCTAAAGCAGTTCATCTGGGTTTGGCATAGTTGTCTTCAAATATGGGTTTGATGTCGGGTTTCGGTTGGCTTTCGTCTTTACGCTGTGACAGGAGGTGTGTGCTCGTTGATTAACTGGATGTTGGCCAGAGATAGAGAAAGCCCAATGGATGAAATTAGAAATTCACTGTTTTGTTAGGTCATTTTCTTTTTTCATTTATTTATGTGTTTTGTTCCTCTGTAGCGTCATTTTTTTTTGAATTCCTGTAAATATTCTGTGAGATGTTTCATGTATGTATAGAATAATTCAATTTGAATCCCCCAACACACCTTAGCCAAAAGAAATTGAAAGCGTGAGACTGTTGCTGATTCAATTGAAATCGTGTATCTATATCCAAAAGAAAGAAATGTAATCTCACAAAATCCAAATGAAATCCCAATCCCAAATCAGATATTGTTGTGAACCTAACCCCAAAACCAAACAAGATATCACAATCGGAGGCCCTACCTTGACCACGAAGGTTGGATTTGTGAAGAATCCACATGGAGGGACCGAGTAAATTTCAAACTCTTTTTTTTTTTTTTTTGTTAATATTATGGGCTTCATGATTGTGCAAGGGTGGGTTTCAAAGAATGGAAGTCACAATATGATCAAGTGCAGTACTTCCTTTGGAATGCCATAGAATCGAAAATTGAACTTTGTGTGCCACCTTTAACAGAATCTATCTCTGTATGCATTTAATGGATCAATTTTGATTTGGGGTTAGGGTTTACGCGATTTGGGAATCTAAGATTTGAGAGATGAAAATGGTTTCTCTTATGGATCTCGTTCTTTTGTGTATGGTTTTCATCTCACGCTTTCAAATTAAATGGCGTGTTTGGGAGATGGCAATTAATTACGTGGCATTTTATTCTGAGTTGGAGTTATTTAATGACCACATGTATAGAACCGCTGTCCACGTAGGTGCTTGGCATAGATGGAAGTTACCCAGTGATTGATAGAGTGCAAGTTTACAAAGTTCAATAAATAATGGAGTGCAAACTAATGTACAATGAGTAAATTATGACATCGTGTAAATTTTAGTGAGCGTTCAAACAATTAATTCATCAACTCTCTATTTATATGATAGTCCCCAAAACCTACATCCGAAGGCCACCACTATTAATAAAGTGTATCAGCCGTCTATGAAAAGCCAAGATTTGTTAATAAGGCGTGTGTTAATAACACGTTTTCAATTCTTCTAGAATCTTTAAAGAATTAGGCACAAAATGGACTGGCTATTGCACATGGATCAGATCGAGGTTTAAGGCCATCATCAATTTCTTTTGGGCTCATCAAATTTCTGCAAACCAATTACCTCACAATTTATTTTCATTCACTAATCATACAATTATATTTTAATGTTGAATTTGTCGTATAGCCAAAGGTGACAAATATGGAACCATCTGAATGAGGAAATGGCTCAAGATTATTTCAAAGGTTTGTTTTTGAGGCCTCAGATTTTATTGAACGAGGATGATGCATTTGTAATACTACATTCTCTTCCTTTTTCTTGATCCGTAAAAATTAATTATATTGATCAAAATCGGTATACAAGTACTCCGGGCATACTCAGGTAAATCAATATTGCACTTACAATGGAAATACAAAAACTATGGGCATACCCAAGTAATCATAGCAAAAGTACAATCAAAACAAAGAGAATAGACATCAACCTATAATAAGTGACTCATAACAAATCAAAACATTAGGATACAAAGAAAATATAACTTTGTATACATGTGTTTTGATTTGTCGTAGAGTGCACTCCGCATGGGGTCTAAGGTTTTCAAAAACCATCCTATTCCTAGCCATCCAAATGTAGTAGACGGAGCTAGGTAAGGCAAACCTTTTAGCTTTGTTATGCCACAACGTTCCTCTAGCTTCCTTTTTCATCCATTTAAGTGCCCTAACCATAGTAGTCATGGCCCTTGTGATGCCCAACCAAGCCTTTATGCTATTCCAAACACTCGAAAAGAATGAGCATTCAAAGAATAAGTGTTGGGAATATTTTCCCTAAGAGAGGAAATGGAGATGAAACCATAAATAAAATATAGCAACAATGATGAAATAAATCAAGACCAAATACCAAATCAACAATTTGAAATAAACAAACGAAAATCATAAACTTATCTTTATGAATTCTACATATTGTATAGTCTCTTCCTTTGTTGTAGTCTCTTGATCTTCCATAAAAGTAATTTGAAAATAACTGATGCAAG
>CAIGRO010100301.1:0-19364 GCA_903798355.1 Fraxinus baroniana | reverse complement strand
GTTACAGATATAATATTTTGAAATTTTATCTCTTTTACTATGGAAAAGTGAGTTTATCAATACATTGAATTTATTAAGATATATCCATTGAATTTTAACCCATAAAAAATCCATTTTCAATCTTGAATTTTATTTTATTTCCTAGACTTCTCCATCAGTGATATTTCTTTTTATTTTTTTATTACTTTGTTTCAAGACAAAAATTCTGTTAGGTAAATTAAATTTATGAAAATAANTCAATCTTGAATTTTATTTTATTTCCTAGACTTCTCCATCAGTGATATTTCTTTTTATTTTTTTATTACTTTGTTTCAAGAC
This sequence comes from Fraxinus baroniana, assembly GCA_903798355.1. Lineage (NCBI taxonomy): Eukaryota > Viridiplantae > Streptophyta > Magnoliopsida > Lamiales > Oleaceae > Fraxinus > Fraxinus baroniana. The sequence continues at coordinate 19,046 of CAIGRO010100301.1, read as the reverse complement.
AAAAATTCTGTTAGGTAAATTAAATTTATGAAAATAAGGGTCCGTTTGATTTGGCGGAATTTTTCATGGAAGTTGGAAAATATTTTCCTACTTTCACTTTTTGACTGTTTGATATGTTAAATTTTTCACGGAAAATGTTTTCCTCCATTTTCCTATGTACAACCCTTTGATGCACAAATGATGGAAAATATTTTTTCACCTAATAGGTGGGAAAACATTTTCCACCTTTTTTTTTAGCAATGACAACCAATTCTATCAACTATTGTAAAAAGAATTTTCATTTTTGTTGACAATTTCTATACAAAATAAAGTCAAACGAATATGGTAATTTTTCAAATTGTTTTAATTTTTTTTTTTTTTTTACTTTTTGATAATTGGAACAAATTCTAGACGTATTGGTAGAAAAAATTATTACTTTAATGAACAATTTTTATAAAAAACGAAGTCAAACGGATACCAAATTTTCAACATTTTTCAGGTAGAAAATTATATCAATCAAACACAATTAATTACAATTCCCACTAAAACAAATTCTAGGCAATTCAATTCCCAGTAAAACATTTTCATTCCACCCATTTTCCACTTTTGCAATCAAATGGCCCTTAGGTGTTTTAATTACCACAGAAGAAAGTCTGACTTGAAGATTCCGAAAATAAAACTATTTGGGAATAAATTTCATCAAATTGGAAGCATAAAATATAAATATGAGGGTTAGACGATCACCTCAATCGTTTAGAGGTCAAGGTGGCTTTCTCATTTCAATTATTTTTTGTCTAATCAAGTATAGTACTTTATAATAGTGATGGCAGCTCGACCCTTAAACCCACGAGCTCGTGAGCTCACGAGCTGAGCTGAGAGCCCACTAGTCGAGCCGCGAGCTTTAACGAGCTGCTCGGCCTGTCTGCCATTTCTACTTTATAATGATTTTTTTTTTTTTTTTAAGAATTTGTAAGTTCTTGTTTGAACCCCATCTTGTTTTCGAAAAATGCATTTTATAATAGTGTTATGATAGAAAGTAGTTAAAAAATAAATAAAAATTTTGGGTTTTGCATAATATTATTTTATTGAAAAAATATATGATTGAAATTGAGTCAAATGTCTGTTCAATAATTCTTTTTAATGAAAAAAATGAGATTCAAACAAGGCTAACATGTTTGGTGCACATTTTGTAGTCAGTAATGCATTATTATTTTTTGATGTGATGATGAATATGTGTTTGAAAAAGAAGAAAAAATTATTGATGTGATGGAAAATATTATTTTACTGAAAAATATGTGATTAAAAATGAGTAAAAAATGAAAATGAAAAAAAAAATAATGTGGCTCAAACGGGAGTAAATAATAAATTGTCTATAATCTTTAATCTACAATATATTAAAAGTTATATTAAAAGTGTGGATTGAGGAGAAACTTTTGAATACCAATTTTAACCTTATATATTTAGCTATGTGTCCATTATGTCCTTGTATATTTCATATAGTACCATTTAATATAATTTAATTTCATTTAATATTCATTTAAGTATAATGCTATTATTTTATATGGAAGTACTTAAAATTTTATATTAATCAAATTAAGTTTAATTACTTAAAATTACATTATTGAAATTAAGTTTAATCACGAAACTATACTACATATAAGATTATATTGAAATTATAATAAATATTATTTTTTATTGTAATTAATCTACTATTATATTAATGTAACCTTTAATACATTATATTATATAATTATAATAAAATTATATCTATACATGTGAGTTTCGATTTTAATTAGTAAACTAAATTATCTACCATTATATTAATGCAACCTTTAATATATTATATAATTATAATAAAATTATATCTATACATGTGAGCTTCGATTTTAATAGTAAACTAAATTTAATTAATATAAAATTATGAGCACTTTGAAAATGAGCTCTATATTTAAATGGAGACTAGCAGCCTTATTTGGTGGGAATTAAAATCAGATTTTAGTAGATTTTGATAAAAGTTGATAAAATACGTGGTTGATAAGTTGTTGGACCTATGAAATATGTTATCTAAATTATTTGTTTTTTACTCTGAGTTATATTAAATTTTGGGTGTTAATCCGTTCCAAACAGGGGCTACATGAAATTAAATTGTAATTAATCTTTCATTAACATCGCCTTTAATATATTATAATATTATTTCACATATATATATGTGAAATAATAGCCCCTATTTTGCCCTCATCATTTGAATTTATAATGTTTGGAATAGTATTTGTTGGAGAATGTATGATTAAAAAAGAATATAAAGTTTTCTATTTACGTATATTATTATTTTATAAAAGATTGTATGGTTAAAAATAAAAGAGATAATAATAATTTTTTGAAATAATGAGAGTCCAAAGTGGTATTAACATTGTCAATATTTTCAATCAAAAATTATAAATTTCACGTTTGATTAATATAATAGATAACATAACTATTTAAATACAAATGACAATAAATTGAAAAGAAAAAAATTGCTTAAATATGATTAATAGTTAGAAAGGAAAGAGTCAAATATGAGAAAAATTATCCATCAATCTTAAAAACTTTACTAATTACTCTAATATAATGAGTTACTTACACTTCACATATTTGTATCCACCCCACTAAATACAAGCTTTGCTATACATTTTTCACTAAAACTAAATTTTTAAGTATTAATAAAAGTTAATATCACGTGTTCAAAATAAAATAATTAATATAATATTGGGTATTTTATTTTTATTGCACGTTCATTTTTGTATAAGAATAAAAATTGATGGTCATCCTGCTACTTAATAGTAGTCTGTTTAAGCCCCATTTTTGGCTAAAATGCATTTTGAAATAATAAATTGACGAAGATTGTATAGTTCGAAAATAAGAAAAAAAAAACTAAATTTGCATGTAATATTATTTTAATGAATAATGTGTTGTTAAAAAGAAAAAAGAAAAATATTTTTATCTCAATACATTTAAGGGGAGAATTTTTATTCCTCAATTTGTATTAATCACGTTCAAAAGAAATTGTTTACAAATTTGTTTAGATATAATACTTTTTTGTTTTTTCTTTTTAAGGTACAAACATTTATGTTACAAACAAAGTGAGTAATTTTTTATTTTGAAAATCACTTATATACATTTAGTTTACTTATAAGTAAACCTTTTAAACATAATCAAATATACATCGCTTAATTCGATTATCCTTCGTACCCATCTATACCAAAAAGTTGGTTAATGCTGCTGTAATGATTGAAAATGGGGGTCCAACCAATATCTAGTATAAACAAATAAGTAAACAAAAAATTATGCATATCATTCAATTTATACATAAGACGTGCAATGCACGTGCTTCGACCAGTGATTTATAAAAGTAGCTTATTTTCCTTAAAATGTTAAAAAAAAAAGGAGTGTGAAACTGTGGGGATATTAATGGGAAAATGTATTGAACCTCACAAGGGTCATGGTTGACAAGTCAACCAATGCGCTCAAAAGTCAACATCAAAATCTACTCCAACAACTTGCCCTGATTGGATATTAGGATAGCGTGGTAGTTTCTTCCACGCCGTACGAGCAATTTACAGCCTGGAAATGAGTCGGGTGGGGGCAAACCGCTCACCCAAGGTCAAGAATGTGTATAATTATGGACAACAATTTTTAACATTTTATTATTGAATAATTTTAATAAAAAGTTATTTTTGCAATCAATAATTTTTTGTCAACACAATTTATCAACAAAATTGTGAATCATAATTGTACAAATAACATTATTGCTTGGTCAATGGGCAAGATATTGACATGTGGATGAATTGATCTCATTCCTATGAAAATCAAAATATAATATTTTTTATTAGTTTTTTTTTTTTTTAAAAAAAAAATCTATCAACCTGCACCTTGTGAATAGTGTTTACAAACTCGTGATCGGTGACGGACCCAAAGATTTTGAATTAGGGGCATAATCAAACTTTCAAAAAGGTTGTAAGGAATTTTACATTCGAAAATTTACTTAAAAAAAAAATTATACCCATGTAAATTTACGTCTGAAAATGTACATGAGGTATGACTTTTTCGAATGTAGAATTTCGAAATTTTGTTATGTAAATTATATTGAGAAATTTGTCGCGAAAATATAATCAACGTTAATGAAATAATTGAATTTTTTTTAAGAAAAGACGAGTTAGATGTTCTTTTAAGACTCACGTTTAAAGTATCTTTAACTACTTTCAATGTCTTTCAGATTATTAGATACGTTTATAATATAGCGTACGATCGTCGAATTTTTTAAAAATTAACATGTTATGAAAATTTGCACAATACTAGTTTGAAACGGTATACTTTGACAAGTCGTAACATTTGCTACTGTTGGTCATTTTGACATATAGGACTAGGTAGTGAACATTTGCTACGGTGAAAGTGGAAAATCAGGGCCAAAAGCTATATTCTCTGCATATACTTTGAATCTTCCCTACTCGGCATCTTCGCACACCTCCAAGGATTTTGTACCCCACGTAGGAATAATTTTCTTTCTCCCATTTTTTTTTTCTTTGTCCGAAGAGAAACAAGGGAAAGTATACAATTTAGTTACGTTCCTTATGCTTGTGTTTGACACTCATTTTGGGTATTATAAAATAATGGGTGCCAAACACAACGATAATTTGCGAAATTTTTTTCTTTTTAAGTTTTATTGAATAAAGTCGGTAGTTATGAAAGGTATAATTTTTAATTTAGTTGCACCGACAAAGTAACAATACTGTTTTTAGCATATGTTTTTTGTCTCATATTCTATCAAAACTTTTTTTTTTTCTTTCTACATTCTAATTTTTAATTACACATTTACACAATAAAATATTTTACAAGTAAATTCAAAACTTTTTCCTACATTTTACTACACATTCTCCAAAACATCACCATTAAAAAACAACGTTTTTCCAAAAAAAAAAAAAAAATGATTACTAGAAAGGAGCTTAATATTGACTTTTTAATTCCACATTTCTTAGAACTCATCAATATATATCTTAAAAAAGTATTGTCAAACATGGACTTAGGGTATAATTGGCAATTGGCACACAAGATAACACCTAATGCAATGCAATTTCATATTATGCCCTTACATTGTGAAATATTATATGAAATTAGACAGGGATGACAAAAAAATTCATTCAACTCGATACCTATGGGGTCCCGCCCGAATGGGGCGGGGATTACCCACCTAATTGGGTAAACAGTGCTATGATGGGGCGATAGTCATTACTCTGATGTGGATGGGAAACATGGATCCCGCCTCGTTTAAAGTTAATTTCAAATTTAAGGATTTTATCGAATAAAAATAATAAATTTATTATCATTTTTAAAGAAAACACAAGTTGTTTTTAACAAATTAGTAAAAAAATAATAATGTTTACTAACTAAAGACAAAAAAAAATAAAATAATAATAATAAATAAATAAATAAAAAGAAAAAAGAAATGGGGCAGTGGACCCGCCCCGCCATGATCCCGACTCCAACCCATTCGGTCCCGCTTTAATCGGGTATGAGGATCGGGTAAGGTAAAAAAAATACCCTATGGGATGGGGGTGTGAATGACCGACTCGTCCATACCCGCACCGTTGCCATCTCTAAAATTAGATTGTCATGGTTAAACGTTATATGAAATTGGGTGGAATGATTCAATAAAATCAAATTGGGTGGCATGGTGACACTAATATAAAATTGGATAATCACGACAAAATAAAATCAGATTGAGTGATCATAATGACCTAAATATAGAGTTGGGTGGCCATCGGTGAATTTAACCCACTTATTTTCATGTCACCTTAGTTTGGCAATTGAACAGACACACTTCATGTGCCGCCATGAAAAATACTTTACAATTTCTTACGCGGTAGAACCTACATCACCAATTTTACTATTTTCTTCTAGTTATATGCGGATGAGTAGTAGGGGTGGACATGATTCCATTTGATTCTGATCCCAAGAAAATCGAATTGAACCATGAACTAATATTTTTTAGGTAATGGAATCAAATAATTTTTAAATTTTTTTTTATGATAGGAAACCATATTGGAATTGAACCATTCAGTTATTGTTTGATTTGAATCTAATTTAATTACTGATTGAGAAATAAAGAGAGACAAAATTTGAGAAAGAAGAACCGAAAGTTAAGGTTTCAATTTCAGAAATTCATGTAACGATAGATGGCAAGTGATAATTGTTGGTCTACACATGAAAGCCGGTGTATAAATTGAAAAGGGGCGAAAATGAAAAATGAATTAGGGATGGGACTCCAAGATGAATTATGATCTCACCTCTTCATATTAAGTTTGATTTTTGGTTCTAGAATTAGAATCGAACCAGAATTAAATGGTTCTCCGTTTTAATAATTAGAATAATTAATTTTTTTTTTTGTAAAATCAAACAGAATTGAACCACTCAATTTGATTTGGTTCTGATTGGATATAATATGATAGGATTATTTTGTCCACGCCGAATGAGCGGTCAGACTTTTTATATCACTCTGCGCTTTAAAAGTCCATAGAAAGTTGACGTCTGGACTATCGGAATTCACGGTTCCCATTGCAAAATCAATTTTCTAGATAAGGGCAGGCTGGCAGACTCTCTCTCTCTCTCTCTCTCTCTCTCTCTCTTTGGGGTTATATTTTAATAACTTTTCGGGTGGTAAGCTACCGTTTGACAACCAATTTTTTTAAAAATTTTTTTTACTCATCCTTTTTTATATATATAAATTTAATTTAATTTTTTTTTTTTACTTTTTAAACATACATTCTCCAATAATTTATTATTTAAAAACTCATTCTACACAAAAAATGACTTAAAATAGAGCTAAATATTTTCTCATAAATTATAATTTACACGGTTTTTTTTTTTCAAATAATTATGTACTTTGTTATGTGCGAGTGAAAATAGAAAATTTAAAATAACCTGAGTTCAGAGTTGTAATTGGACAAGTTTTTTTCATCTAAAGATAAAGTTAACTTGATTTTAATAATTTAATGGAAAAAATAAATTTTATATTTACTTTAGATTGAATTGTTATGATTCCTATCATTGGATGATAGACCGGCCATAATAATTTTCTCCTTTTTTATTTAAATAAAATTTGAATAGACAAATTAAGCTCCAGTTTGACCTTATTTTTTAAAAGTCGTCTTTTTTTTTTCAAGCTCGTTTTTAATCACACAATTTTATTGAGCTCACAATTTTTATTAATTTTTTATTATATATAACAAAGTTACCGTTTTACCATTTTTAAAATTAATGAAAATAAATTTTGTGGACAGTTTAAAATGTTATATGAAATTAGGTGGCCACAGTTAAGCGTTACGTGAAATTGAGTGGCCCGATGAAATAAAATCAAATTGGGTGGTTATGGCGACAATATAAAATTGGGTAATTATGGTGAAATAAAATCAATTTGAGTTGTCACAGTGACCTAAGTATAAAAGTTAGGTGGCCACTAGTGAATTTAACCCAATTATTTTTACGTTGCATTAGTTTGACAATTGAACATACGAACCTCATGCACCGCGAGGAAAAAGACTCTACATTCTCCAAATTTTACGCAATTGGTCTCTTACGTGGCATAACCTACATCGCTAATTTTACTATTTTCTTCTAGTAATATGCGGATGAGTAGTAGGGATGGACATGATTCCGTTTGATTCTGACTTCGAAAAAATCGAATTGAACCATGAAATAACATTTTTTCGGTAATGGAATCAAATAATTTATTTATTTATTTTTTTAAAGATGGGAAACCATACCGGAATTGAACCATTTGGTTATGGTTTGATTTTAGTTTAATTACTGATTGATAAGAGAGAAACAAAATTTGAGAAAGAAGAACCGAAAGTTAATGTTTCAATTTCAGAAATCCATGTGACGATAGACGGCAAGTGATAGTTGTTGGTCTCCATGTGAAAGTCCGTATATAAATTAAAAATAAGAAAAAAATGAAAAATGAATTAAAGATAGGTCTTCAAAATGACTTATGATCTCCACTCTTCATATTGAATTTGGTTCTTGATTCTAGAATTAGAATCGAACCAGAATTAAATGGTTATCATTTCTAAGAATTATAATCATTAATTTTTTATTTTTTTTGTAAAATCAAACAGAATTGAACCGCTCAATTTTCGATATAATTTGATTTGATTTTTTATTTTTTAAATATTTTGCAGCACGCCTAAACAGAGCGGTTAGACTTTTTAAAGTCCATAGAAAGTTCACGCGACGTCTGGACTATCAGATTTCACGGTTCCCATTGCAAAATCAATTTTCTAGATGAGGGCGGACTTTTTTTGTTTTTTGTTTTTTTTTTCGTGGGTTATATTTTAATAACTTTTTGGATAGTAAGCTCCCGTTTGGCAACCAATTTTTTTACTGTTTTTTTCTTACTTATTTTCAATCATACATTCTTTTAATAAAATATTTTTTTTTTTATGAAAATTTAAAATTTTTCTTACTTTTTAAACATTAATTCTCCAATAATTTATTATTCAAAAACTCATTCTACACACACCAAAAAAAAAAAAAAAAAATTAAAATAGAGGCTAAATATTTTCTCATAAATTATAATTTACACTTTTTTTTTTCGAATTGACAGATTCATGAATATTATTAATTAATAATGTACTATGTTATGTGCGACTGAAAATAGAAAATTTAAAATAACCTGAGTTGTAATTGGGTAAGTTTTTTCATCTAAAGATAAAGTTGACTTGATTTTAATAATTTAATGGAAAATATAATTTTAATAATTTTCTCCTTTTTGATTTAAATAAAATTTGAATAGACAAATTAAGCTCCAGTTTGACCTTATTTTTTGAAAGTCGTCTTTTTTTTTTTTTTTCAAACTCATTTTTAATCACACAATTTCATTGACTTCGCAATTTTAATTATTTTTTTATTATATATTTTTATCAATTTTATAAAATCCCGGGCCATAGATTTGATGAAATAATGAGAGTCCAAAGTATGATTTTCTTCCAAGAAACTTCTGTTGGAAATTGGAATAGTAGGATGGACCAATGACTTTTGACTAATAATTTTCCATTTTGTAACGACAATTTAATGATTCATATAAAAATGAATGATGGATAAATTGAGAGCATTCGCGAGTTCACTGAAAATAAAGTCTTTCTAAAATGACAGATTGGTGATTGACGATTGATTGATATGATTGACTTTTTTGCAAAATTCAGTGATGAATGATGTGATTTTTAAAGTTCAGTGACCTTGTAGAAATCTTTTGCAAAATTCAGTGACGATTTGAGTGATTTTGAAAGTTCAATGACATCTTAGAAGCACGACTTAAAGTTCAATGGCTATTTGTGCAATTCACTCCCTGAACAGCTACAAATACTTAAAACAATATAATGAATATTATAATTATTAAAATAAGAGGAAAAATAATAAATTTAATAGTTGAATATTCTCAATATGAGACAATCAAACCCTAGAATCTAAATTAAATACAAAAAATATAAACGTATGTTATTGTTCGTATCTCTCATTAATTAGTTAATTACTACACAATTTGCATGACAGAAAATTTAAAATTAATTAGTTAATTACTATGACTTTTTCAACAAAATAAATAAATAAATAAATTGGACATTCAGATCCAAAAAGGTCACCTAACAGGGACAGAAACTACATCGAACGTGAAGGGTTAAGCCTGCTTGATTGTCATTAATTTAAATAAATTACTTTAGTCAATACTTAATTATTATATTTAATTAATGATGAAACATCATTAAATATGAATCATTGACATTCACATACAACCTTCCACAGTTAGCTTCTATTATCCCTCGCTTCACATCCACTTGATCAATCCCAGTTGCCAATTTTTTTTTTCATATATTTATAGGTTAAAAAAATTATATTTGAGAATCGACCTTAACATCGATCCAATATAAATTAACAAATCGCTCTTACAACGCTGAAACGAAGCCCAATCACCGAATTTTTGATTGCATTTAACAAAAGAGATGAATTTGTCAAGGAATATAGAACCGTGACCCATATTGCGCTATTTGGAAATAAATTATTGTCGATTTAAATTATTAATAAATATAAATATTTTAGATATGGATGACAAGGAATGAAAGGTCACTTTGTAAAATGGCTAATTTAGTGATAAAATAAGTGTGGTTTGTATTTATTGTTTTTGCAAGAGGTTCACAAGAAGGCAATGGTGCCTTTCCAAAATTTGGCTTTGTTCGATCAATGACTTTATAGTCTACTAAAATTTTTGGCTTCTGTTAGGATAATGATATTTATCATGTGCTGGAGACCTGTACATAGAAAGTATTACAAATACTTTCGATTATACTGAAATTAGGAAGTCTAGATACGATCAAATTCTCATATATATAAAAACCTTATGAGATCAATCATGATTGAGATACGACGTGTATCTCTTTTGAGTTTAATTTTTGTTGATTTCGGTCGAGTTATGCATAGGATGCCCCAAATCTTCACGTTGTGGATACCTAACGTCCCTCTAGAAGTGTTTGATATTGCAAGTTTATCTACTATAAAAGTAGAAAATGGAGCTAGAGAGAATTCGACCTTCATACTTTCACATCTAGTGTGAAAAAAAGACTCAAGAGTCTAGGAAAATTACAAATAAAAACAAAAAGTTGCACAAAGGAAACCAAAACCATCGTTCTCCTCTATTAATATGTGTCGCTTGAGCTATTTTCAACTGGAAAATGAAATCAATTATGAGTATATTCTTTAACATTATTATGAAATATATATTTCATTTTTAATGTATAGTCTAATTTATGTCCAAAATATAAATAGAATTTTTTAAGTGTTTTCAAATTTATAAAGATAAATGTCAAGAGTTCAAGAATTTGTACCTCTCGTTTTTCTCCACTAAAAAATAAAAATAAAAAATGACTTGTATGGTCGTTGAATCAGACAGCACAACATCCAAACCTCTCACATATTTGTCTTCTTCCATTATGTTAAGTTGGTCATTTAAGTTTTTCTTCATGTAAGTTACCATATAATTTAAAATCTCAAACACAACATCTGCATATACAAATTAAATATTTAATCCAATTTCTAATCGACTCAACTTAGGGGGTGGCAAAGGAGTCGACCGGCTCGTTGGCTCGTCTCATCTTTGCTTGAGCTCGTATTGAGACGAGCTATGAGCCAAGTCGAGCTCGCTTTGCTTGTGAGCTCGTGGTCAACTCTTGTCCACACAAGTCAAAAAGCCAGCTCGAGCATTGTTTCTGGACTTGAGCCGGTTTCAGGTCATTTTATTGTCATTCCTAACTCAATTCATTCTCGATCAAAATGAACTCAAGTACTAGTATGTCGCTATGTCGTATTGAATCTCACGCTTGATTTTCAAAGGAGAACATGCATTTTTGCAAGCATGGCCCTAGAGAAAGAGCTAAGGTTGAATAGTCCGACTTTATATATGCTTATACTTAGAACGAAAAATTCAACTGAAACAAACATGTCACACACTATTTATCTTTATCCCGTGTAACGAACTATATATGCTTTTGCTGGCCAAAATATTATGGTGAGGGACCAGAAATTGTGCCACTCGATGGGACTACCAAAATTTGGTAAGTCCATTCATTGAAGATATCATGTAGCATGGTGAGGGACCAGAAATTGTGCCACTCGATGGGACAGCCAAAATTTGGTAAACCCATTCATTGAAGATATCATATAGCTTTCCATTACTGGTTGTGACAGAAGCATTGAATCTGGTGCGAAATTCGCAGATTTTTTTGTTCATTCATAAGTTGGAGTGACGTCGTTGAGACTGGAACATTTTCTTGCTTCTTTGATTCTCAATTTGTTCATATCTAAGCCTGTGTTAGCGATTAAAATTTAACCATTTAGAAATTTGAGTCCTTTTCGAATCCTCCACACTATAAAATAAGGTATAAATCGAAATCTATCTATTATAATAAATATCATATATTAGATTTAGACGGCTTTAGCGGATCACAAATCATAAAAGAATATTTTTAACCAAAACGAGGCATTTAATAATTTAAATTATTTTTATTGCATCTTAGTCCTATTTTCAAATATATTGCTTTTTCCGTGCCGATCAGCCAGGAATGAAAGTTATCAAATTCTTTTGCCTTTTCCTTCTACGAGGCTAAAAAAAATCTCTCATTTTATGGACTAAACTCGATTCATTCAAATCAAATTTATTTGCGCTAAGTGGTCTGGAGCCAGCCCACAAAAGAATAAACGAAGATTTGTGAGTGCATGTTTATCAAATGTCCAACTTACCAAAGTTAACAAATCAAGTTCGTCTTTCAAGGAATCGGGTGACAAAGGATCCACGGAGTGTAGAAGGGATGAATTCATACCCTATTAGGGGATTACTGGCCCAACTTCCTGTATTTATATTGCATCTTAGTTCTATTTTCAAATATACCGATAATTTTAAAAATTATTTAGAAAGCTTGATATAACTAAATTGAAATAACTTATCGTTTTAGAAAGTATTATAGATAAGTGATGGAGTTCGTCTAGGGGAAGCACCCAACTTTATCGAGTGAAGAGGCCCTATATGTATGAGTTATGGATGCAGATCAAACATGTTTATATGAAAGCCACCCGATATGGAGGGGGTGTTCGATTGTTACATTAGTAATATACAAGAATCTAGTGAAAATTAAAATAATAGGAATGATTTGTGCAGCAAAAGTAAATGATAAAAACATGTTGCGCCAATTTTTTATTGACTGGTTTAGAATTTAGATGGGCTTGGACTTGTACCCAAGTCATAAATATTTGTTTCATTACCCAAATCATATGGCTTACAAGTTTGTGTGTCATGGGCCGGTGACTAACTGTTGCAGATGTGATTGCCAAAAAATAAGAATGGGATTCAACTGATCCCAGTGTCAACCTTTAGGGACCTTGGTACAAATTTCTTTTCAGAGAAGGGTTTTTGCTATTAGTCCAGGGCCACATGAGCCCTGGACAAACATGGGCACATGTGGTGACCCCTATTGGCTGGGCATCTATCTAGAATATTATTGGATTTATGTTAAATATTGTTAGAGTAGTTAATAGGCTGTCTTGCACATTAAGTTAGCGGAGGCGTTCTATTGATCAGGTTGGTGGCAGTTGCCCAAAAATTTGAGGTGAAGGTGGGCTTGGAAGTGAAGGCAGCGGGGCGATATCGAGTAGATGACGATGCTTACGTTTGGCAACACCATTTTGTTGAAGTGTTTCGATGCAAGTACATTCATGTAGAATTCCATTATTGTTGAAAAATGTTTGAAGATTATGGGACAAAAACTCTTGGCCATTGTTAGCGCTCACATGTTTGATCATACAATTAAATTGAGTTTGGCCAAAAGCAAAAAAATGACGGAAACATACGAAGGTATCCGATTTTAATTTCATTGAATATGTCCCAAGTGTAGCGAGAATAGTCATCAAAGATTGTTAAGAAATAATGTGCACCAGATTAAGTGGCAGTTGGATAGCCTCCCCATATATCACAAAATACGCGATTAAAAGCAAAAATACTTTCATTGATAGGAGAATGAAATTTCAGACGTGACAATTTGCCTCGAGTACAAACATCACAAGATTTCACGGAATGAAAAATATTTAAAGACTTATTTGGAGTATGAAGAGACAGATGACCTAAACGTTGGTGCCATAAGTGGGCAAACAGAATGGAGGCTAAATTGGAGGGTGGAGTAAAGAAATTGTTAAAATTATGCTTAACATCTTTGGCAGTTGCCCAAAAATTTGAGGTAAAGGTGGGCTTAGAAGTGAAGGCAGCGGGCGATATCGAGTAGATGACGATGCTTGCGTTCGGCAACACCATTTTGTTGAGGTGTTTCGACGCAAGTACATTCATGTAGAATTCCATTATTGTTGAAAAATGTTCGAAGATTATGGGACAAAAACTCTTGGGCCATTGTTAGTGCTCACATGTTTGATCATACAATTAAATTGAGCTTGGCCATAAGCAAAAAAATGACGGAAACATACGAAGGTACCCGATTTTAATTTCATTAAATATGTCCAAGTGTAGCGAGAATAGTCATCAAAGATTGTTAAGAAATAATGTGCACCAGATTAAGTGGCAGTTGGATAGCCTCCCCATATATCACAAAATATGCGATTAAAAGCAAAAATACTTTCATTGATAGGAGAATGAAATTTCAGACGTGACAATTTGCCTCGAGTACAAACATCACAAGATTGCACGGAATGAAAAATATTTAAAGACTTACTTAAAGACTTATTTGTACATGGTATCAGAGCAATTCCGATCATTTACTTGCACCATCTTCTAATCTGAACAACCATGTCTGACATTCTCAACAACCCTCATGTCGATCCCTCTCATGGGGTTTCTTCGACCCTTCCTACCATGGCACAACTCATTGGCGATGTATCTTTTCAATATTTCCTACACTCCTCCGATCATGTACACTGATTGAGAACTAATTTTTCTGTGTATTTTCTGTAATGTGCTACCACCGGATTTATACAAAGGATGTGAACGGAAGCTAATAATCAGAATGGCCGGATTCTATGGAAAGTAAATATACCTGACTTTGTGCAATTTTTCTATACAAATAAGATATTTAAGGAAGGTAAATATACAGCTCATTATTTGACGGTAAGCACACGAATCTTTGACAGCACATTACAGAAAATACGTAGAAAATTTGGTTCTATACCGGTTTACATTGATTTTGACTACAAGGAAAATTCTGTGTTCACTGAGGATTTCCTGGAATTATATGGATGGAATTGCAAGTTTCATTTGTATATTATATGCTTTGATTGATATAATTGCAAGTTGCAGCATACATATCAATCAAACTTTTCACAGAGCTATAATGAGAAGACCAATGAGTACCTCCGGCTCGTTGCAAATTACCAATTTGATAGCCCCACTTCTTGACTCTCGTTCAATCAAACTCTTTACAGAGCTGTAGTGAGAAGACTAACGAGTACTTTCGGCTTGTTGCAAATTACCAATCTGATTAGCCCCACTTTCTAACCCTCGTTCTCCAATTTTCAACAATGCTCAATTTCTTTTCTTTGGGCACTTTTCAATTCATTGATACGCTTAGGAGATGATGTAATCATATTAATAACACTGTTCAAATGAGAAAAAAAATGAATTAATATTTGAGACATCCCTAGCTGCAGAAACCAATGTGAGTTGTAAACGTTGGGAAAAACAATGGACATAGTATGCATATGGACAATTTCTAAGAACTAATGTCTGTAGTCCATTTCAAAAACCACTCATATTATTTGCACCATCATAACCTTAGCCTCTCATGTTTTGCACTTGAAAGCTGAAACGGACAAGAACATCATAAATCCGATTCTTAAGATTTATTGAGGTAATGTTACTAACACTTTTGATTNAGAAATTTGATTCTTAAGAGTTAATGAAGTAGTGTCACTAACACTTTTGATTTCAAAAAATCGTTCTGTCAATATTCCATTACTAGTCATATACCTCAAGACAATGGCCATTTGTTCTCATGAAAATTCATCACGTGCTTCGTCAACGAGAATACTAAATTTCGCATCCCCAACTTCGTCACGAATTCTTTGTTGTACTTTATTGGCCATAATGTTTAAAACTTCTTTTTGAATGTCTGGAGACGTGTATGTAGCATTTTGGAAGCATTATCCAAAACACTTTTCCTACTTCCGTATTCATTTTTACAAATGCATCCACCAGTTGAATGAAATTCCCACGATTCATTGAAAATGGTGATTCGTCATGGCCTCTAAAGGAACAACCTTAAAGTGCTAACAAATAAACACTCATAATAGTGGTCTTTAGAGTCAAACGATTTTTCTGTTTTTCCTCAGTTGATACAGAATGCATTACCTTGTCAATATGTTGAGTTGGTTTCATTAGATCTTCAGCTCTTCATTTACAACTACTATGATACGATGATGATGTTGTACCAACATGAATAAGGAATGCAAATTTACTTCCTTGGTTAACCCTCTTCCATAAGGAACAACCTTGAAGTGCTAGCCACAGAACACTCTGAATAGTGGTCTTTAGACGCAAACGATTTTTCTGTTTTTCCTCAGCCGATACAGATTGCATTACCTTATCAATATGTTGCGTTGGTTTCATTAGATCTTCAGCTCTTTTCTTACAACCATTATGATACGATGAAGATGTTGTACTAATATGAAAAGAAATGCACATTTACTTTCTTGGTTAACCTTCTTCCAACTATCAAATCCAACGGTAACCAACGATGAAATAATAGGTGAAACACTATCATTTAGAAAAATGAAGCAATAAAAATAATATGCCTTATGTGTTGAAAGTGAATATTCCAACCAAAGAAATTGTTTGTACCAACGATCCTGAAATCAACATTTATACTTTCCACATTCTTTACTCTGATACTCCAAGAACTTTGGTTGATAATGTCCAACATTTAGATAGGCTCGCCTATTTGATCGCGTTCATTAAATGGATGTTCACATATGTGCTTTCTTTTTCCTGGGTCCCGTTCAATAGAATCAAATGTTTCCAAATTAGAAGGTGCAGATCGTTCAACTTNACTTTCCACATTCTTTACTCTGATACTCCAAGAACTTTGGTTGATAATGTCCAACATTTAGATAGGCTCGCCTATTTGATTGCGTTCATTAAATGGATGTTCACATATTTGCTATCTTTTTCCTAGGTCTCGTTCAATTGAATCAAATGGTTCCAAATTAAGATTAGAAGATGAAGACCATTCAACTTCAGGGGATGAAATTGAATTTGGAGTGGACGCCGTAGAAATTGAAGTACCTTGATGTTTGCTTCTCTTTGAAAAGAAAGATAACAATGTTCTTCTTTTCTTGGAAGAAGGTCGATCTTCTTTTATATTAAACCTAAAAGCATAAATATCAAAATACTTCAATATCCTATAAATTCCTATCATTATATCATATGTAATAAGCACATAGCTCTCATTTTCAAAATTTAACATAGCTAAATTCTCAAACTAACACTTTCTAAATCTTAAAGCAAGTCCGCCTTATTTAGCCTTATTCCTTAATCAAATCAAATGGATATACCAAATGCAAATTACTTAGCATTTAAGCAACTATGAATAGCAAGTTTAATTTTTATCAAATCTTTCACTCAATCATTGCTAAATAAAATTCATTAGAAATTTAGAAGAAACACCGAAACAAGGAGAAGAAACATAAACAATCAAACATAAACACTAAAACAAGATATTAAAAACCATGCTGAAGATTTGGTTGAAGAAGAAGAACAGTGATAGAAGGGTTGATTTTCACTTAAAGATTTTTCTTGTACCGGAATAAATTGAAGCTGTAAAAGAGTAAAAGGCCGGCTCGACTGAATAAGAAGAACAGTGACAGACTGACAAAGGGCTGGACTTTGATGGACGGCGTTGAGCGTTGACGGTCATCTCTCCACTCTTCGCCGCGGATTGAAATTTCGAAGGTTGAAAGTTACCGGCAAATATCATAAACCGTGCAAATAATTTTGAAAGGGTTTGAGAATTGAGAATAAATTATATTTCAATTGGATTTTCAAATGAGCTAACTTGAACAGTGGAAAAACAATGAGCTGAACCAAATTTTCCTTTATTTTTAATGCAACTGGGCTTGGACAACAGTGGGCTACAACCTAGTGTAGCCCACTGCTAAATCCGCCCATATTAGACAACTTGTTCGTTTTCTTTTCCTTACAAATAGGAAGAAGTTTCAGATGAAGTTTGGATATTAAAAGCATTATAATATGTAGCACAATTTTTTTCCGTCAATTCCTTTGAGTCGAGCCTCATGTCTCTCATTATACCTCCAGAGTTGGAAAGAATTACAATCACGATCCCACCTAAAATTCTAGGATTTCTGTTGAGGGTTAGAATATAATTGTAGGAAAAATATAGGTTACAATGCCACAAGTAAGACGATTAGGTTTCAACTCGTTGTGCTTTACTAATTGGCTGATGATGATTTTCTACAATACGTTCTGTTGAAACATTTATAGAATGTTTGGCCGTTTTTAAAGGCAAGTCAAATTTACTTTTATGTCGATTATTTGACAAACATAATTTTTCGCCCGTTACTTCTTTTACTTTTTACTTACCCATCTTACTTTTTTAGAAAGTAAATCTTCACTTTATTTTCAATAGAAGTAACTTTTAAGCACTTTGGTTTGTTTTATTTTCTTCTTGATGCCTAATAAGATGAGTCATATAAAAACTAAAATTTAAGAAAATTGACTGCTAAATGAGGCAGCTAGTATAAGAAAAAATTGAACTTACAGATTGACAGTAGCAGAAAGTGAAAGCTACTTAATGTAAGTGCACAATTGCATCAAATATGTTAGAAAAAGATAAGTATGCTTATGTGAGGGGTAAAATTCCTTGGAAAAAATTGTTTATTAGTGTATGAAGTTGAGATATTACTTATTAGATCATTTCACTATTCTTTGTCTATTAGGACATGTGCAACTTTCCGGACCAACATGACTCATATGAGTCGATTGAGAAAAAATCTTAGTTCATGCTGGACAGGGACAGTGTACGCCAACGACCCTTTTTAATAATTTTATAATGAAAGACTTTCATTAGCTTGAGTTTTAGAACTGACACGATATAATCCACTTTAGACCCACCCTTTTAGTTGATACTCAATTTCATTTCCTTTCAATTTGAACACAATCTTTTTACTTTGTTATTGTTTTCACTTCAATTGCAAATACAAGATATTTCAAATTATATGATAATGATTAAGAGCAAAAGGCAAAGGCAATTTTGGTTGTCATCACCAAATGAGAATATAAGACAGCAAATGCATAGGCAATTTTGGTTGTCATTATCTTTTTTCTCACTTTTTTTTTTTAATAAATTTTATATTTCTTTAAAGAAATTAAATTATAACTCTAATTAGGGTTATATTGTTAGATATTTTTCATCATCTTGCATGTTTACCTTTTTGTTTTGCTAATGTTTTGTTGCTCCGACTAGTGTTTGCAGCTACGC
>CAIGRO010100283.1:0-13642 GCA_903798355.1 Fraxinus baroniana | reverse complement strand
ACTTGAATCTACGGATTCTATTATATATATACATTAACAGTGTATCTTCTGTGAAAGGAAAATAATGGTTGGTGAAGTACTTTTCCATTACTCCTTTGTGTCAGGCTTCCAGATTGGCTATTCTCTTCCTTATTTAGCTTAATTTTGCTCGTTGCCCGCTTCTTTCATAGGTTCTTCTTGGATAGGGCCAGGTTGTTCACTCCTTAGTGTGAGTGAAATACCGCATACCTAGCCTGTCAAAAAGGCCCCCCACCAATAGGGGGCGCCCGGGTTTGACCCGAGCACCCTTTTTCTGGCAAAGAAGCAGGGTCCTGTCAAAAATGCTTCCAATTCTCTTGGTTGTCCTTTTTGTTAGAGGATGGATACTTTTCACTTCGCTACTTATACTTTTGGAGGCTTTTCTTCAAAGAAGTGTAAACTTCTCCAAACTGGAGGTCGCCCAATTATTCCTCTAGCGGGAGGGTCCACCTCGATTTTGGCCATTAGGACAGTAGCAACCTTTTTTGTTCTATTCTTTGTACAGCATTTGTAAGATGCTCTGTGGCCTCTTTCATGATAGTGAGCTAAGGATGGTTGTAAAACCCAAAGAAAAAAAATGTGAACAATGAACAGTGTATGCCACTAATCACGATAAACAGTGACATTGTTCTAAAACCCAAAGGAAAAAAAAAATTCGTAGAATAGAATTTAATTATTTTGCATGCTATATTTTTATTATTTCGGAAAAAGAAAATTGGTAGATTAAAGTGATATATATATTAATTCAATTTTACTTGGGCCAAATATTTATATTTTTAAAGAGCATCATACATATACCAATATGATGCTCGTTGGATAGCTCGTAATTAATCATATATATTGGGCTCAAGAAAAAGTTAATTCGGATAAGCAAAGCCTAAGTTATTGAAGTTTAAATAAATTGTTATTAATTGCTTTGACAAATTAAATATTGGGTTTGAAATGGGCAGCAGCCACATGTAGAGTAAAATAGAGATAAGTTGGTTTTTTTTTAATGAGATAATGATGAAGTATAATATTCTTTATAGTGACATTTCCATGGTGGTACACGGCTCTATGTAACTCTATTCTACCAAAAATCCAATTGTTTTTTTTTTTAAACTTAAATACTATGCATTTACCTCTTTGTTCTCATATCAGAATATACATACACACACGACTGCAATAGTAGGCAAAAAATAAAAATTGGAAATGTGCTTTCTCTTTCTTTCAAGATTTTATTGATCAAGAGATGTAGAATTACGATGTGCAAGTGGTTCGTCCCGTTTAATTTATTTCTTCATATTGATAAATATTATGCTAATGAAAGTTATGTTATGATATGTATGTTATGGTCATCCGGTACCAAAGATATGATATTTATTAAGCTCTTATCGGTTTTTAAAGATAAGATATAACAGTATGATATTTTTTACATATGTTTAATATTTTTATTTGGGATTGCACAAAATATTCATGTCCTACTGAATATTTCCATGTACTCACAATTTTCCCTACTTCTCACATATTAGAATGGGTCATTAGAGGGCGGGCGATGAGGTGCAGTCGATGTGCATGGATTCATTGGACTTAGAGAGGGTATTTAACACCCATTAATTTTTTTAAAAATATTTCTCTTTCTTAATTATAATCAAACATTCTCCTAATAAAATAATTTTTTTTTAACTAAGAGGATTGAAAACGATGATTTTGAGTAATAAAATATGCTAGTTAGATTGACTGACCAAAAAGATAATCAGTTTATCGATACAAAAATACTATGTCCATCTATGTGTCTAACACTGTACAAATTGAAAACATAAACGTTATATGGACATAAAAAAGATAGAAAGTAAACTGCCTATTTATATAACAAATGGTAGAGATGGCTTGAACATCTGAAATTGGTCTCTCCTTGTCTTCATTACTTCAAACTCGTCAATAAGAGAATCTAATGGAAAAGTATCAACAATCTAAAGGGGGCAGCCGGGTAGGGGCGGTGTGAGTGGGCGTTGGACGTTGGCGGAGTTGTGGAGATGGAGTCGTATGTCGCGCAGAGAAGAGAAGAGATTTGAGGAAAAATGAGGGGTGTCTGTAGTTTGGATTACATTTTGTGGGCTGTGACCTGTGGGTATGCTTTTCGGTAATTGATTCATAAATGGGTCCTTAGCTTTTGGATTGAATTTGGGCTATTTATTTATTTAAGTAACTATTGAATCTTTTGTTTATGTCTAAGATTTTTGTATGGTTGAATTTTAAAGTTGGGTCAATATTTATTAACGGAAAAAAACTAAAAAAATTCAAAATTTTGCGAGAGCGAGTCAAGATTTGGGGGGGGACTGAAAAATACATTACAAATTAACTAGGAATAGTGAACCAGCAAATAATGTTGGGGGGACGACCGCCCCCCGTCCCTATCTTCGTCTCTATTTCAACCACACATTCTTCCATCAATTATTATTCCAAAATTTATAATTTCTGAAAAAATGGTGCCAAACACATTCTTAATAAATTAAATCCGGCGTAACATGACTATATATTTTATTTTCAGTATTTTCTTTAGTTTTATTATTATGTGGAATTGTTATTTAGTGTTTGGAACATGTTTTATTTGATTTTCTTATATGTTTATTTAATACTGGTGGAACAAAAATTTCATGTTATGATATTTGTAATATTTATTTAATTACGAAATGAATACGATATGGCGTAGAAAAGTCCATTTTTTGGAATTTGGAATTATTCTATATAACAGTGAGTAAACTAACGTTACATAATTTTATATTTAATGCATGCCATTTTTTAAGAATAAATGAAACTTTTAGTAAAGACTTAAATATTAAAAAATTGGGTCGTCATAGTTTGGTATTAGAGCCCAAGTTTAATTGATCGTTGCGTGTAGTAAATTCTTATATGTAAATTTACGTTTGTTAATGAAATAATTTTAAAAGATATTAATTTAAAGATGATGTAAATTTTATTTTTTTAAGTTCTTAATATATATGAATGCAAAGGATCTTTGGCACTCAACGACCACCCATCAACCACCTCCGACGACTCTCAGGTGTGTAAAGGGGTAGGAAGAAGAATTTATTCAAATTGTTTATAGAACTTAAATCTTTTAAATTGCTTACTTTTAATTTTAAGAAATGCATGTTTTTTTTCAACTAAAATCACAATATTTATGAGAATATAGGAATAATATGTTAGACTTAGCACTGGTATGTGACGAGTGACTTAATATTAATTTTTAGGAAATAGCACGATCTACCCACACGAATTTGATATGTTATTTATTGCGAGCGGTACAAGAGTTGAGTAGGCAGAATCAAGCTCCTCCACGGCAAAATGTATAGCCACAGCAAAATGCATCTCCATTTGTCTCGGAGCTATCTCAATGGTTGAGCAATTTCATAGGTACAAGCCCGTTATTTTGACGGAGGTTTCGACCCACTGGTTGATGAGGTGTGGATTAGAGGTCTAGAACGCATATTTCTATACGTCGCTTTTACGGATACACAAAAGTTACTATGCATGGAGTTTAGGTTTATTGGAGCAGCCAATCACTTGTGAGAGTCTGTCTCATCCACTAGGATCGAGCATATCTTAACTTGGGAGCAGTTTAAGGATGAGGTGATGGCAAAGTTTTTTCCACAGGATTTAAGAGACCTCAAGGAATCAGAGTTTCTACAACTCATACAGGGGAACATGTTGCTTACTGATTATGAGAGGCAATTTGAACAGCTCTCAAGATATGTCGTGTACTTGGTAGATGAAAAAGTTAAAAAGATCAAGAGGTTCGAAAATGGACTACGCCCAGAGATCCGCATGATCATTATGTCTCATCGTCACTTCATATTGTGAAATGTTGGAGAGAGCTCATGCTATTTCATACCAAAGGACTACATTTGAGCAGTATACCCAGTAGGGTAAGGAGTCATTAGGAAAAAGAAAGAAGAATGATCAGAGCAAGGACAGACGTAACTGGCAGAATAAAAGACCAAGCATAAGAGTTTGTATCGATAGGACGAGTGGGAGTACACATTATCCTAAATGTAATAAACTCTATAGAAGTAAATGCTTGATTGGGAAGAACATGTGTTTTCAGTGTGGTAAGCCTGGACACATTGCATTAAGTTGTACTAAGCCTCCAAAGAAGAAGGATGATCAAGACAAGAACAAGAAAGAGAAGACCCGAGTTTTTGCATTAAATCGACATGTGACGGAGCAAGATCCGAATGTGATAGTAGGTATTTAATTATTATTTGAAGTACCTATTTAAGTTCTTGATTTTACATCATCTGTCGCTAAGTCTAACAGTATAATTACGAAATAGGTATTCTATTATTATCCGATATAACTGTTTAGGTATTTTTGACTCTGGGCTACATTCTTTTATCTCCGCATCTTTCGTCGCTAGGTCTAACTTTGCAAGTGTTAAAATGAATAATGAATCAGAGGTTAGCATCCTTTCATGAAGAACACTTTGCACAAATCAGATTACTAAAGCTATGAAATTAGAGACGACGAGAAAAATACTATAGACGGACTTATACCTTTTGGAGATGAAAGATTTTGACGTTATTTTAGACATGGATTGGTTAAGACTCAATCATGAAACCATTAAATGTCATGAGAAAGAAGTGTAATTTCATAGACCTAGAGAGGGAAAGTTCTATTTCTTTGGAATAAAGTTCAAGTGTTTATCTCGCCTGGTATCAGTTTTACAAGCAGAGAATATACTGAGAAATGAGTCATGCCATGGATTCTTAGTTAATACCATCAGTTCCAAACATATAGAAACAACATTTAATGATATTAACATTGTGCAAGACTTTGTAGACATATTTCCAAAAGATCTACCAGGCAATCCACCAGATAGGCAATTGACTTGGTTCCTGGAGCGGCATCAGTATCTAAGGCCACATATCGAATGGCATAAAAAAAACTCCAATAATTGAAGTTACAGTTGGAAAAGGTGCTGAAAAAAGGTTTCATTTGACTGAGTGTATCTCCTTAGGGTGCTCTAGTACTTTTTGTGAAGAAAAATGATGGGAGTATGAGGAAGTGCATTGACTCTCAAGAATTGAACCATCTGACTATCAAAAATAGATACACGCTACCAAGAATAGAAAATTTATTCGACCAGTTAAGGGGTGCAACATTGTTTTCGAAGATTGACTTGAGATCGGGGTATCATCAACTGAAGGTCAAGGCAAGCGACATGCTGAAAACTGATTTCAGGACTCGTTATGGACATTATGAATTCACCATCATTCCTTTTGGTTTAACCAATCTCCAGCTGTATTTATGGATCTCATGAATCAAGTGTTCCATCAATACTTTGACCGGTTCATCATAGTATTTATTAACAACATACTTGTGTACTCCAAAGATAAGAAACGGCATGAAGAACAATTTCGAGTAGTACTTGAAACTTTGAGGAAGGATAAATTATATACAAAATTCAAGAAGTACGAGTTTTGGCTCAATCGATAGGGTTTCCTTGATCACGTGGTTACCATCCAGGGAATTGAAGTAGACCCAATTAAAGTGGAAGCAGTAACTAATTGGCCTAAAACGACTAGTGTGGGTTAAGTTCACAGTTTCTTAGGGTTGGCTACTATAATTGGAGATTTATTGAAGGTTTCTCAAAAATAGCAAGTTCGATGACTCAATTGACTAGAAATGGGGTGAAGTTTTAGTGGACCAAAAAGTGTGAAAAATGCTTTTAGGAACTCAAGCAGAGACTAGTATCGACTCCTATATTGACAATATCTAAAGGTTAGGATGTGTTTGTAATTTATAGCGATGCCGGGTTTGGGCTGTGTTTTGATACAACATGGAAATGGGTTGATTATGCCTCGAGACGTTTAAAGTAGTATGAATAAAACTATCCAACGCACGACTTAGAGCTTGCAGCGGTAGTTTATGCCTTAAAGATATGGTGTCACTATCTGTATGGAGGGAAGTATGAAATCTATACAAACCACAAGAGTCTCATATATCTCTTCACACAGAAAGAACTGAATATGAGATAGAGGAGATGGTTGGAGTTAGTGAAAGATTATAACTGTATAATTTTTTACCATCCGAGTAAGGCTAACGTAGTCGTAGATGCCTTAGTAGGAAGACATGATCGCAGTTTGTAGTTTTACCCACAATGTAGGAACACTTGATAAAAGACTTTGAGTAACTAAGATTGGAAGTCATCACGCCGCCAACTCAAACTACAACGAGAATAAAAGTATTTATGATTCAACCTACTTTTCGGGATCGAATCAAGGAAGTACAGGATAAATATCCATTTCTGTAGAAGATTAAGGCTGAGGTTGGTACAAACAAACGTATAAGATTTTTTTAGTATATGTAGATAAAGCTTTGACTTTTAAAGAAAAATTATGTGTACATAAGGATAAAAATATAAGAAACGAGATATTGGAAGANGGATAATGACCCATTTTTGCAGAAGATTAAGGCTAAAATTGGTACAACCAAACATAAAAGATTTGAAGTATCTGTAGATAATGCATTGAATTTTAAAGGAAGGTAGTGTGTACCTAAGGATGAGAACATAACGAACGAGATATTGGAAGAGGCTCACTCCACCCCGTATGCTACACATCCAGGCGGCATGAAAATGTATCGAGATCTTCGAGATACATTTTGGTGGAGAAACATTAAAAGTGAAATTCTGTTCGTAGAGAAATATATTGTCTGCCACAGGTTAAGGCAAAACATCAAAGGCCATTGAAACTACTGAAATCGTTGGATATTCTAGTATGAAAATGGGAGTTCATAGCGATGGACTTTGTGGTAGGCTTTCTGAAATCAGTAATAGGTCACAATGCTATTTGGGTAGTGGTTGATCGTTTGATTAAGCCAGTTCATTTTCTGCCAATCAAAATAAATTTTAATATGGAACAGCTCGCATAGTTATATATCAAAGAGATAGTCAGATTGTAGGGAGTTGCAGTCACTATTGTTTCAAATAGAGACCCAATGTTCATATCGAAATTTTGGAAAAGTTTACAGGTAGCCATCGGGACGTAACTGAAGTTTAGTACTACATATCATCCATAGACGGATGGACCATTAAAAAAAACCATTCAAACTCTTGAAGATATGTTGAGGGCATGTGTTTTTTATTTTGATGGTGGTTGGGAGACACATATGTCGTTAGTAGAGTTTGTTTACAACAATACCTTTCAAGCTACTATAGGCATGGCCCCATATGAAGCTCTTTATGGTAGGAAGTACAGTTCATCTAACCATTGGAATGAGGTTAGATAGAATAGAAATTTAGGTCTTGAAATCATTGAACGAACAATAGAAGTGGTTGACAAGATTAGAGCAAGAATAAAGACATCATGAGATTGATAGAAAAGTTATACAGATGGTAGAAGAAAGGATTTGGAGTTTGCAGGTGACAAAGTTTTTCTGAAGGTAGCATCAATGAAGGGGTGTATAAGAAGAGAAAGTTGAGACCACGGTTCATTGGACCATTCGAAATTCTTGAAAGGATTAGTAGTGTGGCTTACCGACTTGCCTTATTACCCGAACTCGCAGCAGTGCATAATGTGTTCCGTGTTTCGATGCTTAAAAAATATATTTATGATCCTAAGCATGTAGTGAATTATCAAACATTGGAGGTACAAAAAGACTTATCATATAAAGAAATCCTAACGATGGTTTTGGATAGAAAGGTGCGCCAATTAAGAAATAGAGAGGTCCCTCTGGTCAAAGTTCAATGGCGAAATGGACCTGACAAATCAACTTGGGACATAGAAGTGAGCTAAAAAACCAAGTATCCAGAACTTTTCGATTAGTTAAAATAAATTTTCGAGGACGAAAATATTTTAAAGAGGGAGATTGTAAAACTCAAAAGAAAAAAAAATCATAGAATATAATTTAATTATTTTACATGCTATATTTTTATTATTTGAAAAAAGAAAATTGGGAGATTAAAGTAATATATGTATTAATTCAATTTTACTTGGGTCAAATATTTAGATTTTTATAGAGCAATGATAAATATATCAATATGGTACTCGTTGGATAGTCCATAATTAATCATGTATATTGGGCTCGAGAAAAAGTTAATTCGAATAAGCGAAGCCTAAGTTATTGAAGTTTTAAGAAATGGTTATTAATTGCTTTGATAAATTAAGTATTGGGTTTGAAATGGGCAAAGTCACATGTAGAGTAAGATAGAGATAAAGTGGTTCATTTGAATGGTGATGCACAACTCTATGTAACTCTGTTCTACCAAAAATTCAATTGTCTTTTTTTTTTTAACTTAAATACTATGCATTTACCTCTTTGTTCTCATATTAGAGTATACGTATGTACATGACTGTAGTAGTAGGTAGAAAATAAAGTTGGAAACGTGCTTTATCTTTTTTCAAAATTTAATTAATCAAGCGAAGTAGGATTACAAGGTGCAAATAGTTTGTCCCGTGTAATTTATTTCTTCATGTTGATAAATATTATGCTAATGAAAGTTATGTTATGATATGTATGGTATGACCGCCCGATACCAAAGATATTATATTTATTTAGCTGTTATCAATTTCTAAAAGTATGGTATTTTTTATGCATGATTTAATATTTTTATTCAGGATTGCACAAAATATTCGTGTCATACTGAGTATTCCTATGTACTCACCATTTTTCCTACTTCTCTCATATTAGAACGGGCTATTAGATGACGGGCGATGAGGTGCAATCGTTGTGCTTCAATTCATTGGACTTAATATATTAAATTCGGTGTAACGTGACTATAGATTTATTTTCAGTATTTGCTTTAGTTTTATTATTATGTGGATTTGTTATTTAGGATTTGGAACATGTTTTATTTGGTTATGTTTTTTCATATGTTTGTTTAATATTGATGGAACCAAAAATTTCATGTTATGATATTTAAAATATTTATTTAATTACGAAATGAATAGGATATGGCGTAGAAAAGTCTTTTTTTTTTTTTTAGAATATGGTAATTATTCTATAAAACAGTGAGTAAATTAACGTTACATAATTTTATATTTATTGCATGCTATTTTTTTAAGAATAAATGAAACTTTTAGTAACAATTTAAATATTAAAAATTTGGGTCGTTAAAATGGTCTTCCTCAGTAGATTTGTTTCTCCTTGGGAAATTTTCGGGGATAATGTTTTGTTGGGATTGGTGCGAGAATAGTCTTTGGAGCCTAAGCAATAGCCCATGGTTGTATTTAGGTATGATAGTTTAAGGATCGTCTTGGAATTTTTATGGGAAATATTGGCTTTTTTTTTCTTATCGACCTTCCTTCTAGCGTCAAATTGTTGATGACTAAAAATGATGTGGCAAATTTAGATTAACTTAATGGGGAAAATACTAAACGTACTTTGCTGGAATGTATTAAAATAAGAAGTAATTGTAATAATTGAGGCTGTTGCATAATGTTTCGACCCATTGGTGGATCATTTGCCTCTATTTATAAATCCCTAATCTATTAACTTGGCCACACAAGGTCACATCATCCACATTACAGGTATAAAAATGCGTGTCACCAACGTGAATTCAAGACTTCTAATTAGGAGTTAGGTCAGCTAAAATGGGTCATGATGCCACGTGGATGATATTTAATCATTGCAGACCCATGATTGGATGAGAATGAGGTGCAAACATCATTGTTGCCACTTGTCGTTCTTAGGATGACTATATAGGTGGTGATGACATCATCCAAGGAACACACGTAGCAAGGTGTAATGATTATGTTTCTTGGATGATTGCGGTACGAGTGCAAGCTGACTTGCCAAGGGTATCTCGAAAAGTCGACCTAGAGGACCCTCTTAATTATGGTGGGTCATAGCTATTGTGCGAGTTCATACCCCAACATATATTATCCAATGAAGTATCATTTGAGTGGATATCAATATGAATCCAAATCTTCGAATCACTCGTGGTATAATCTTCTATATCCTAGGTCTTTCCGTTCCGTCATCTGATTTATGTTTTTCAAGTAGCGTTCCAAATCGAATGACTATAAAATTAAGTCAATATTAGCACATATTATAAACTTGTAGTCATTTCTATTTTTCCATTGGTGAATCTTTAGAATTCTCATTAGTTAGCTTTCACTTCGTCTCTGACCATCAAATGAAATGGGAATAACACGTCCTCCTCTCTTTGAAAGAAGTGGTGCTTTGTGTAATTCCCATATTTGAAAATAATTGTTTTCTCTATATTAGTATATCTTGAGAGTCAATTATTTTATATAAAAACTACTAAACTCAATCATTTACTGTTGTTACTCTTCAATTTTCAGTTAAGGCCTATCTCGTAGAGTGTACTCAATTTGGATCGATGATCAATTTTTAGGTTTGTCGTAAACCTAATTAGTTACTTCCAATTGAGTAAATCAACATTTCAACCGGCACTAAAAACTAAAGTATTTTTTTCATTTTTATAGGAACTTTCTATCAGAAACAATGTCCAAATATAGCCTCTATGGGATGTAAAGTATCTATTTTCACCATCCCTATAGCATTTGAGACAAATGTATGCATTTTGATGAGGGTCTTACTCTATGGTTAAG
Source organism: Fraxinus baroniana (assembly GCA_903798355.1). Lineage (NCBI taxonomy): Eukaryota > Viridiplantae > Streptophyta > Magnoliopsida > Lamiales > Oleaceae > Fraxinus > Fraxinus baroniana. The sequence goes on along the minus strand of CAIGRO010100283.1, from coordinate 3,065 downwards.
ATTCTATGATATACGTCTTTTTCCATGTGTCGAAAATCGATTTCATGTTAGACACTTATGACCTTCCCATCTATGCCTCATGATAATGATTTCTTTAAAAATTGTGACCTTTACCACAATGATGATGTTCATAGACGAAATCATTTTGCGGATTGGATTCCATTTGACTATCTACGGTTCCATTACATTTGATTGGGGTAGAAGTGCATAAATATATTACTGTGCTATTAAGTATTTTGATTTAAGTCCTTTTTCGTATAAGGAGTGGAATAGAATAACTTGAGAAAACGTAATGACCAAAGGTCTGTTATGCATTATATGTCCCCCAATAGGTCGCATTCTTCTACCATTTTTCGGAAGTTGATAAGACTTTTTTATACTATTGCCTTTACACCAAAGTATAGCTCAACCAATGCTTTATTTCTGTCACAGTTAATCATCATTCGACATTAGAAGTATATTGAGTTTTCCTCAATAATCAAATAATTTCGTCTTGAAATACATCATACTTGACTTCATCCATTTATTCATTATCTTTCCTATAAGTTCTAGAACCACACCAACTCGATATGTAAGGATGATGAGATTCCATTGATATAGAGTCAATTCTAATAGACTTGATGGAGTGACCTATTGGCGTGCATCTAATAACTATCGAACAACCAAATTCCAATTATGAGTAGGTCACTTTAACCATTCAGATATGGACGCTCATTGGGGATCCTCGTATAGGATGAATAAACAAATTCCAATTGAAATAACATCTTTAGGATAAATGAATACAACTTAGGAGGACTCTCAATCACATGAATAGTTGAATGTGCTCATCAGCGCTTGATAGGATCATCCAAGGCACATTAGAATGCCATATTCGTCCAATTCAAACTGGAGTTCTCACCCCAGGAGGATAGATATGTTCAGTTCTCCTCTACTTAGAAGAACCCAGAATGTGCAACATGTAGATATTAAATTTCAAAATGGTAACATAGGTAGACCTAGTCTTTCCATGCTTAATGGTTGCATTTGTATACATGTGAAGAGGTGACATTTTTCCCAAATTCAAATACCATACCTTCATAACTGGCAACTTCCAATTAGAATCTAGTAGCAATGTTTATCTCATTATTATAAAATATAGAATTCAGTAATATACTTAAACTACTGTATGCTTTGCTGCAACTTGGAAGCTATGATCTATACTAATTGACGAAGTTCTCCAGTTCGTAACGCAAACTTGCGATGCCCTGACAGCACAGATGGAATGCTGATTGCCTGCATTATTGATGTCAAGTCATCGTTGTGAATCTTGGCTGCACTAAGTATTGTTTGCAGAATCTGGAGCGGATCACCATGGCTCACAACCAATACTGCACATCTACAAAATAGAAGAGACATCCAGGATTTGAGATCTGTTTTCAGCCAATGACAAGACCATGGAAAGATGTAGCGGGAAACGGCTTACAGAGAGATCCATAATCATGGATTTTGAAACACGTGTCATGAAAAAACAATTTTAGACTTGCCTTGCTACATTCTCATTAAACGTTTGCATATCTAATTTGAAATGGAACTAAAAATTTTACCTTCCATTGAAAATTCAAGTTCATTCCCTTTTTCTCTGAAGGAAAAGGTCTATTAACCTTCCCTTTTCGACTCCCCACTTTTCATTTTCAACCAACTTTCGGTTATGCTAAACATACCCTACAATGTCAATATGTTAATTTGGCAATACTGATTCTTACTGGACACTGAATGTGACGGTTAACTATATGAATACCTAAGTAGAAGAATTAGGCAGCAATAGTCGCTTCTACATAAGAGCCTGTTAAATACCCTATCAGAGCATCTCCAAGAGACTCTTTAAACATGAGATACTCTCTATTTTAAAGAGTCAATATATAAAATCATGCTCCAAGAGACTCTTTAAAATAACATTTTAATTTAGAGAGTGAGTTTGACTCTCTATAATTAAATGCATTCAAAAAGTTTCAATTTTCAATGTAGGAAAGTAATAAAATAATCTAAAGAAAAGCTAGTTAAACTAAAAGATAAAGAAAAATAATAAATATTTTTTTGATGTAGTAAAATTAAGTGTTAAATATAAAGAGTTTGTTGGAGTACTTCAAAATTTTAATTTTGTAAATTTATAAATGCTCTCTAAATGATAGAATATGCTCTTTAAAAATAGAGTCTCTTGAATATGCTCTTATTATCTCCTTGTTGGGCCGACCCATTACTATACCCTAAGTGATCCTATATATTTCTCTTTTCACGGCTTGATCAATTGGAAGAGTGATTTGCCCTTGAATTGTGAGAGAGACAAGTTTGCCCCCTTGTGTGCTTTGTGCTTCCAGATTGTAGTTTGTCTTGTTATCTTCTCATTGTTCTTTAGTCTTTGGCTGCAAAACACCTTCCCCTTTGTGTACTAAATGGCTGCAATTGTAAGCAACCAAAGAGATGAGTAGCTTGAAGGTTTAGGGTCGATTGATTGGGAGTCGATTTGGTTGGTAAACTAAGGCCGATTTCTTAGTTGATTGGAGACAATATTTAACAAATGGTATTAGAGCTTAGGTAGTGGTGAAATCCATGTTTCAGAGTGAAAAATCGACCAAAACAGGCTGAAAATTATCGAAGGCATGAAACTGGGATAAAAACTGCTCTGTTTTAAAAAAATTCTGTCAGACCTGTTTTCTACATTTTTCGACAAAATCTGAAGGAATTTGGAGAAACGGTGACCACGACGGAATGTACAGGTGGAGGCGCACTTGGTGGTCTGGCACGTAGGGGTGACGGTCGGCGACGAGGCGTGTGACAAATCCGGTGAGGAGCGTGCCGATGCGTCGTCCGAAATCCGACGATGACTCCAAAATATAGAAAGTTGCTGGAGGTGATACGGACTCTATGGTATTCTCGAATTTCAGTTTCGAGCATTAAGGTGAAAGTTGGACAATCTTGCCCTTCGACGTTAGGGTGTCGGGTGTCATGTTGTGTTGCTACGGTCACTGGAAGCTTTGGGATGGATAATGAAAGCCCTAAAGCAGTGAATTCACATCTCTCAATATTTA
>CAIGRO010100231.1:0-19649 GCA_903798355.1 Fraxinus baroniana | reverse complement strand
GTAAATCGTCGTCGAATTAATACACCCCTTTTTGGGACTTTGTCTCAAGAGGTTTGTCCCTTACACAATCGTCTGATCCTTTTCTTTAATTGTTAGCGTACCGAAACCCGCGGGAAACACAATGTAATTATTGTGCTCATAAACTCTAGAGTCCATATGTGTTGGTTGAAGCTGTGTTCATAAACGCTTTGCAGAAAAAAAAACGATAAGGTTGTAAAACAAAATAACTATAGATATTATCAGGTATATAGTTGAAAAGCGTCTTTTTTTTTTTGGAAGAATTCGTAAAACACTAAAGGGACTTCTGACCCCAGACAGCACCCCAAGATTTTCACCACATTTCGGCTGCTGTTTTGTGAAAAAAAAAAAATTTACTTCATTCATAAACTGCTAAATTTGCCTTTGATCACTATATGACTTTTTAATGGAAACCATTATAATATCAGGTAAAACTTGAACCTTTTTACTCCATTACCGACTATTTAGCATAAATTTTGAGCGAGACCCATTTGCTTATTTTTAAAGATCAACATTGATTTGTGTTCTCCTCCGTGAGAACATCAAAATCATGTATTTATTTGTCAAAAATGAAGATCGGGTGAATGAGAAATTGGAGTTTAAAGTAGACCATTGGAATATGGTTTATGTTGGAGGGAAAACTAAATTTGAGTTTATTCCACATAGGAAGTTGATGAAAGCAAGACTGCAAGAGCTACTTTATATATGGCTACATTTTGGAAGTGTGCAATCCTGTGTAGCATAGAGGCTTTCTCTACGTGCGCGATCAGGGGGTGTAAATCACGGAAAGAAATAGGTTTCGGACCTTGAACCTGTGTGCGGGCACGACCTTCGTACACGAATGTCGAACCGAATTGACAAAAAAATTGGCTCATTAGGATGGCCTATGTTTTGCCAATTTTTTTACTTTCAACAACTGACTTTTGGTTTCTAAAACTGCTAAAACTCCAATGATAATTGTCATTAGTTTGAAATCGTTGAAACTCCAATGATTATTGTCATTGAGTTAATGTACAAATTTAACTCGTAATTACTAGGGTTAAGTTTATATAAAACCTCGTTTTCCACCGTTCCAAACATGAAGAATACAGTTTGCGTTATAGTTCCAAAATACACGAAATTGTCCTCTGTCTGCATACATATTTTACTGTCTATCAAGGTCTTGGTGGTGATATTGTTCAGATATTAAGTCAGTTAGTCGGAGTAGAATCTGCAGTGCTCGGACTCTACTGATTTACCATTATATCCCGGGAAACAGACGCTCAAGTTAAATCTCAAGCACCTACAGTAAGGGGGCAGATTTATTTTAAGGAAACCCTGTTCACACAGGCCTCGAATTTTAAAGTCCAATTAGATTATTTATTATATGTTATTTAGATTATTTGTTCACGATTATTATTATATTTGTAACAAATTTACCGGGTAAAGTGTTCTAGTACTCTATTCATCGTTGATCATGTTTCTTATGTTGTAGTTGTATGTGGCCCTATGGAGATCTTTCGCAATAATTGTTTTCCTAGAAAAACTCATCTCTTCTTTTTGTCGGCCTCCGTTTCAGGAGCATCCAATCTAAGAAGGAACTTTCTTTGAAAAGTACCAAATGACTTTTCTTTATAGTGCACAGACAAACCATTACCTGCATAATCAGTGGAATTATTTTATTTGAGAAATTAATGAAAAATGTGCTAATTCTTTAATGGATTTTATGTTCTCAAAGCATTCTAGAAAAGTTAGGTATTATAGATCTACATTCAAGGCTCGTGATAGTCACCTGATCGTGAAGTGGAGAACTAAATCTCAACTTGGAACTAAGATTTGAAGAATTAGAGCTGCCACTATCGAGCAATTTCTCATCCCTCTCTCCGTAGAGTGGCTTAAACAGACAACAAGCCTTTCCCAATTGTCATATCCAATTGAACCAAATTCTTGATTGTTCATTTTGAAGGATCTACTAGAGAGATTGTGATGAGTATGATTGTGTTGATACCCTAAAAATGCAGCCCAAAATTAAAGGCTCAGGATGAGAAGCCCAATTGCCCAAGATGAGAAGTCTAATTGGGAAATTCAAGATAAAGGCCTAGTAAAAATCATTGATAAAGGTAATAGAAGCTCAGGAACAAGGAAGCGCCATCGTCCAAACTTGCAGAACGCACAGAGGCTGAACGAGTGAAGGGTCATGCGATGGTCCCGTTATCGCCCAAACCTTCGGAGTTGTCCAGGGTAGAGCACATCTAAAGCATTATGGTCATCCGATGTAGCAATTATGGAAGCAGTTATTAGACAAATTCGACATGCCCCACGACTCAAGGATGGGCAGTTAAAAGGCAAGAGTAATGGCAACGGTTATGAGGTAACTTCTCCCCAACAAATCGGTTATTATGGAGAAAGTGGACAAGTTACAAAGCAATTGGACAATTTCAAGCGATTCCATCATCCAGCAATCATTAAAAGAATATAAAAGGAAGTGAAGACATATAGAAATGCCCCCGAATCAAAAACTCTCAACAGAGAATATGTAATTTTCATTTCTTAATTTAACTTTAAATTCCTTCTTTCAGTACTCGTGTGCTTGCGCCTCTTGGAGGCATTTCGTCTATTTCCAATTGTAAATCTTCGCCAAGTAAATACACCCCTTTTTGGGACTTTGTCTCAAGAGGTTTGTCCCTTACACAATCGTCTGATCCTTTCTTTAATTGTTAGCGAACTAAAAAAAGCACGAAACAGATTGATTGGAGAAGTGGTATAAATAGAGATCTACCGGATTGGGCTAGGTATGGTGGATTGTGATATTTATGTAGAGAAATATTTTGTGTAGAGTTATGGTGGAATTGAGTTTTCTAATTTTCATATATAATAATATATTATAGATATATGTAATATATTATTGTTATTTATCGCCCAAGTGTATTTTTAAGTTTGTTAAATGTGAAATTGTATATTTAATATATTGTAGTTTTTCCCAAATAACAATGGACTTTGCTTTCCCAATAGCAACTCGGGCTTGGCCTAATAATAGGGATGTCAATTGTCGGCTCAAAGCCGAAATTTGAGGCTTGGGTTCGACTCGAGTAAAAATGATTTGAGTTTTTTGGCCCAAAACGAACCGAGCGGGGCTGACTCATGCATTTTTTTTTATTTTTTTTATTTGATCAACAAAGGGAGCGTGCAGTTGCTGTGTAAGCCGCAAGTATGGTTTTATTTTTTATTTTTTTCATTACTTGCAGAGGTAACGTGTAGTCTGTGGCCCCGTTTGAGTCACATTTTTCTAGAATGAGAATGAAAAATATAGTTATTATTAGGCCCCACGTAAGAGATAGAAATTCAAAATTGATGGTTTGATGTGATGAATAATAGTCATATTTTTCATTTTTATGGATGAAAAAGGTGGCTCAAACATTGGCTATATGAGTTTTTTTTTAAAAGTCCAACTCTGGGCCGAAAATAGCTCGTGATACGAGCTAGTCTTGATTAGTCTAGAAATGGCAATGGGCTCGACTCGGCCCTTGCCCACACGAGCTGAGCTCGTGCTCGAAGCTCACCCAAAATGGGTAGGCTCGACTCTTTTTTTTTTTTAACTACTAGTTTACTACTAAACCTAAAAAATATAAATATAAATATATATACACATTTTCTAAAGAAATGTATATTGTTTGCAAAATATATTTTGATTGTTGCCTTTTTAAAAATCTAGTTTTATATTTTGTTTACCCTTTTATAGTATACTACATAGAGTGTGTTTGAAACCCATTTTTTGAAAATAAAAATTTTTAGAATAGTGATTGATGGAAGAATGTATGGTGAAAAAGTTATGAAAAGTTTTAGATTTGTGTGTAATATTATTTTATTGAAAGAATGTGTGGTTGAAATGAAGTAGGAGAAAAAAATGAGAATGAGAATGAGATGGAGAATGAGTGTCAAACATGGGCATAAAAAATGTATATTAAACCTAAAAAATATATGTATATAATTATATATACAAACATTTTATAAACAATTTTTTAAATATACATTTTTTTTAAAAAAAATTATTTTTTAGAATAAAAAAATAAGGATAAATCCTCCTCCTTTATCCGAATTTTGGACCAGCTACGTCAATTTTAAGTAAGCGGAGTTAAAAATTGTACTCGAACAACTCGTTACGTGTACAATTTTTTTGTAAAAAATTATAAAGGTATGAAAATTAAATTTTGTGATGAATACGATTAAATTAAATATCACTTATTTGGTTANTATGTATATAATTATATATACAAACATTTTATAAACAATTTTTTAAATATACATTTTTTTTAAAAAAAATTATTTTTTAGAATAAAAAAATAAGGATAAATCCTCCTCCTTTATCCGAATTTTGGACCAGCTACGTCAATTTTAAGTAAGCGGAGTTAAAAATTGTACTCGAACAACTCGTTACGTGTACAATTTTTTTGTAAAAAATTATAAAGGTATGAAAATTAAATTTTGTGATGAATACGATTAAATTAAATATCACTTATTTGGTTACATGCAATTTCGACATATTTATTTTGAATTCGATAATTAGCGTCTTCCCAATCCTTCACGCACATTAATGCTTCCAAAATATCTTCTTTTAGTCGACTCTGACCTCAGATAGAACTCTCTTCCTTGCACTAAAAGCATACTCCAAAGCTACAGTGCTAACATGAAGTATTAGTAGATCTTTTGCCATTGCAGAAACTATTGGCCATTGACATTCATTATCTCACCAGAATTTAATTACCTCTTCTGAANCCTCAGATAGAACTCTCTTCCTTGCACTAAAAGCATACTCCAAAGCTACAGTGCTAACATGAAGTATTAGTAGATCTTTTGCCATTGCAGAAACTATTGGCCATTGACATTCATTATCTCACCAGAATTTAATTACCTCTTTTGAACTTTTCTTAACTTCTTTGTAGCTAAGCCAGTATGACGAAAGTAATCAATTAATTCAAATGACAACGCATTTGGACTGATACTCGAAGTTGAGTACATGCAGTGGAACCAATTTAAAATGATCACAATATTTTGCTTGCTTCTTCTCCTCCTATCTTCCCTGTTACATCGGGAATATTTAATGTAAGTTCTTCATCTTGTTCCAAATCAATTGGAACACTATAATCAACATTAACATCATCCAAATCGATTGGATGACTACCTTCATGGGCGTTGAAATCTTGAATGTTTTCTTGAATTGGAAATTCATTAAGATTGTCGAATTCATTCCCAAATTGATTTTGGGTAGATGTTTCGCCTTCTAAACTGAACAAATTTTCAACAAACGATCGTGAATCCATTTGTGAATAATAGAAATTGAATGTAGAAATGTAGAATTGAGAAATGAATGAAGATTATGTAGTAGTGTATAAAATGAATTGTAAAAGTAAAATCAAGATAATAACGTAAAAATGTTGAAGATGAAGATGATTATAGAATGAATGAATTATATTGTTGATAATTTGTAAATTGTAGAGAGTAGAGTAGAGAATGAGAGATTGATGAGAAAAAATGTTGATTAAGGTGGATATTTATAGAGAAGAAAAAAATTGTAACCAAACGGTCACTGACACTGAATTCGGTAACCGTTCTGGTCACTGAATTTCACTTTTTTTTTCTTTTAATATAAGGGCCGCGAGCAGGTGTCGAGCAGGCTCGGCTCGTTTACGGCTCATGCTCATTTTTTGACGAGCTCGAACGACTCGTGGATTGCTACAGGATCGCTCGACTCGATTGCCACCACTAGATAGTCTAGATTAGTCATCCGCTCGTTCCTCGTGAGCCGAACTTTTTCCGGATTGAAGCATGGGCTGCCGAACGAAATTGACACCAGCCTAGGGGTGGTAAAAAAACTCGCCGGCTCGGACGACTGGACGACTCGGGCTCGGCTCGGAAAAAGCTCGAGTCGGGCCCAGCCGGGCTCGGTTACAACGAGCCGAGGCTCGGACCGAGCCTCATTTTTTTTTTTGGGCTCGGCTCGGCTAGGGCCAAAAAAAGCTCGGCACAAAAAACTCAAGATAGACCCGAACTTTTTTTATTTAATTTATAACATGTAAAAAATTTAAGTTTTTTAGGTAAAAAATGTAGATTTGACATAAAAATAAAATAAAACCCAAGCCGGCTCGGCCCGTTAAGGTTCGGGCAGAAAGCTCGGGCCGAGCCTCATTTTTTTTGGCCGAGTTCGACTCGACTCGGCTCGGACCAAAAAAAGTTCGGACTGAAAAAGCTCGAGCCGAGCTCGAACTTTTTTTCCCTGCTCGACTCGACTCGGCTGGTTGCCACCATGCACCAGCCTGATAAGAAAAAAGGCAATATCATAAACCCTAGACCAAAACCATCTTTCGTATGAAAACCTAATATTGAGATCACTTCAGTTTTGGACCTCATCTTGCACAGATCGGTCGAGAGGTTTTAAATGGTGTCGCTGAAGCTACAGAAGCGGCTCCCTGCTAGTGTCCTCAAGTGCGGCAAGGGCAAAGTCTGGCTTGAGCCCAATGAAGTCGACGAACTTTCCAGAGCCAATTACCGTACGTATATGTATTGAATGGAAGTGATTATTGGCGTTCGATTTCGTTTTTATATGGTTTGTTGAGTAGATTTTATTTGTTCGTGCAATTTTATTTGCATTCTTTCAGCAAGATTTCATTTTTATCTTTTTAAGGATTTGGAGAAGTAATTTGGTCTATTTATTGTTTTGGTATTTGTCTATGAGCTTCTTATCGATTTCATTTCTAGAAAGTTTTGTTGAGTCGATTTCATTTATATTGAGATGCGAACCTTTTCGATTCCTTGGCTATGTTGTTTTCTGCTGCTATTCTTATATTTCAGCAATATTTAATTATTCGTGTTGAGGCTTTGGATAAGTTATCGGGGAAAATGGCATATGTTGTTTTTGCATCTATCTATGAGCTACACAATACTTTCTCTACTCGGTTATTGTTGAAAGATTTCTGTCTTTGTAGTTTTTCATTCTGTCAAAACATACTATTAACCAGATAGAGGATATCTGAGAAGCTAGAAATATGGTAAACGAGGTCTTGATTGCTGGTGTTTCTGTACAGCTTGTTAATGTCCTAAACCCCCTTGGCACCAATTTATCTCTTGTTGCAGTGATTTTTATTCAACTTCTTCATCACCAAACTTGGAAGGTAGTAGTATCGGATTTTTATTAGTTTTAAAATGGGCTTTATATGTTGAAATCGACTCGATTTGTTTGTTAATTTGAACTCAACTCCTTCAAATTTATTTTATTTTCCCAGAATTGTTGTTTCTTGATGGTAATCTTGCTTTAGTAACAGTGATTTTTTCAACAATATTTCTCTTGAATTTTTGATGCGGTTGTTTATGGTTTTCTCTTTAAAAATTGGCTGCCCTCAAATGTAATAGGTGAAATACCCGGTACCAAAATCCAGTGCGAGTCCATAAAAATGGACTCTTCAACTGACTTGGACAATGGAACCGAGTTATTGAGGTAAATAATTGAATTTGAAATTTTCAAGAGAGAAAACTCGTTTGGAGGTTGGATGAGAAGTTGTTTACACTGATTTGCCATGTATGATAGTTTGGAGGATAATGGCAGCAATGCAATCATGTTGCCAGGCAAGAAAAAGGGTAAAAAGAACAAAAATAAGCAGGTATATGTGTATTAAATTGATAAGTGAATGTTTTCACCCTGAATTACTTTCTCAATTGGATTATATTTACTCTGACAATTTAGCATCTGTTTATTGATTATTAGGTGTCCGAAAAGCTTAGGATAAATAAGGAGCCTAAGTTAATTAAATCCCAGAAAAGAAAGTTAAAGAAGTTTGAGGTATGTAAATCTTTTACTTGGTGTGTCTAGGTAGATTTCAAACTATTTCTCCCTATCTGGGCTTTGAATGTTTAATGATATAATTTTCCGACGTGTAGGAGGAGAAGGAAAAGGAGATACTTTTGTCAAAAAGCATCAAGGAATTGGAGTATGAATGCCACTAATATTGTCTTTCATTATTGTTGTGTTTTATTGACTTCATTCTTGTCTTAATAATGGGATTTTGATTATTTGCATTCAGGAAGTACAAGATTCGAGAGGATGCGTATTCTCTTATGTGGTCTTCACGGAACTTGGGTCAGGTTTGTGTCACTCTCATGATAATCAGTATTCTGATTTTAAAAATAAAAAGGAAATCCTGGACCATAATTTATGAAGTGGCTTAATATTTATAGGTTGAAACTGTCCGTGAAAAACGTAGGAGGCAAGTGCAGTTTTCTAAAGCAGGTTTAGAATTAGATGATTATCGACATTTCAAGAAGCGGACCAGTGATAATGCATCTGGTGGTGTTGAATTGCATCTGGACGATAACAAATCACAAGTAAACAATGATGGCAATTCTCCGCTACCATCTTTATCAGAAAGAGAGCTCCAGAATCACATACCCGTCCCACTACAATCTTCTCAAGAACTAGCTTGTAGGAATGAACCTGCTACTCTTGGCGAAGATGCTGCTTTGACTGGTAAGGAAGTAAATAGTGGAACCAGTAAATCATTAATACCAGAACAGCCAGAAAATTCACAGCGCGTATTTCCTCCCATTGAAGAACCAGCAGGGTCATTGGTATGCTTCCCTTCCATACTGTATGGTGAATTTTTTTTATTTTTTTTATTTTTTTGATCAATCAGATTATTTTACAATTTTTTATATTGACTCTCAAAAGAGTTTATACTTGGACCATTTTATTCTACTTTTAACATGTTTCAACTCTCGCTGGCCGCTTGGAACAGGCTACAGTGGATGGAAGTCCAAATGTAAATCTCAGCAGTATAATGAACCAGGGGATCTGTACTGTACTGAGAACTACTACTGCCCCAACTGTAGTGCACGTTTCAAGACCAAAGGAGGTCGAGAGCAGCAGAAGAAATCTTCCAATAGTTATGATGGAACAGGAAATAATGGAAGCTATTAATGAGAATAATAGTGTTATTATATGTGGTGAGACTGGTTGTGGTAAGACCACCCAGGTCCCCCAGGTTAGCTATTTTTTTTTTGTTTCTTTTCTCTTTCACACAACATTCTGTTCGGAGCGAAGTCTTATTGTTGCATTTTATTATCATCTTTCAGTTCCTTTACGAGACTGGCTTTGGTTCAAGCCTTTGTGATGTTCGAGGCGGTGTTATAGGTGTGACCCAACCCCGACGAGTCGCTGTACTTGCAACAGCTAAGCGAGTGGCATACGAGCTTGGTCTTCGTTTGGGTAAGGAGGTAGGCTTTCAAGTTAGGCATGACAGAAGGATTGGAGAGAATTGCTCCATCAAGTTTATGACTGACGGAATCTTGCTTCGGGAAGTTCAGGTTTTGCTCTCACTCTTGTTTTTCTGCTGCACATGTGAATGACCTTGTTTTGGAAAAAAATGTATCTTTATTGTTAGTATATTTTCTATGGGAAAAAAGATACTGGCTATTCTATGTAAAGTAATGATAAAGCTGTTAACAAAATCTCAGAATCATAACGTCATTATCACACGGCTTGCTTCTATATCCATCAACTATTTGCCATTACATTAGGCATGAGCATTGAGAATAAGAAGTTGTGATATGCTATGATGAAGAGGAGCTACAAACTTACAACTTTCTTCTCTTTCCCTCTCTTGGTTTAGTACCCAGTATAACTCTACATTCTTGTGAATGGAGAATTTCTGAACTTCTTTATCGAGTTGGAATTATGAAGTGATAATTTGATTGCTGCTAATTTATTTTTATTCTTACTTGTTTATTCCTCCATTAGTTGTTCTGATTTCCTGCTGGGACTGTTTCGCAGATATATTTTGCTGCTCACTTTTCTGTACTCTATATTCGGAATAATTTCTTTCCTGGGATTCTTTGCCTCTTTTTGCCATGACGAATTGTGTTCGCTGATTGTCATTTTTTTTTTGGCAGAATGATTTTTGGTTGAAACGCTACTCCATCATCATTTTGGACGAAGCTCATGAGAGGAGCCTGAATACAGATATACTTATTGGGATGCTTTCTCGAGTTATACGTGAACGCCAAGTAACTCCCAGAACCTCTTTTAATTATAATGTGTCCTTTTACTATTTGTCATATATATTTTGAAAAGATATCAGAAGGTTTAAAACTGGGTGGTTCCAGGATCTTGGTTTTTGGAAAAAGATAAATTGATTTCAATTTCTCACGTGTTTTATGACAGCGGGAATATGAGATGCAGCAAAAGAGGATTCTTGCTGGGGAAAGTATTAACTCTGAGAATAGGATCTATCCATTGAAACTTGTGCTGATGAGTGCTACCCTGTGTGTTGAAGACTTTGTGTCTAACACAAAAATATTTCATAATCCTCCACCAGTAATAGAAGTCCCGACTAGACAGTATCCAGTTACTATGCACTTTTCGAAGAGGACAGAGATCATAGATTACATTGGCCAAGCCTATAAGAAAGTATTATCAATTCACAAGAGATTGCCGCCTGGGGGAATTCTTGTTTTTGTGACTGGGCAGAGGGAGGTGGAGTTCCTGTGTAAGAAACTAAGAAAAGCTTCTCGGGAAATAGTCAAAAATGCATCGGAAGAAAATGAAGAATCGTCTTCAGTTTCTGAAGAAAAACCTCTGGAAGAAAATGATATTAAGGACATTAGTGAGGCATTTGAACTTCAAGGGAACACTGGTCATGACATTATGGATCGTTTTGGCTCTCATACTGAGAATCAAGGAAGTCTATCTGAAGTAGAGTCTGATGTGTCTTATGATTCAGGGGATGACAGTGATCTTGAATTCTACAGTGATGAGGGTGATGTGTTGAAACCAACGTCTCTGGAGTCTGATAGCAACCTTGCCGATGTTTTGGGAGATGAAGGAAGCCTTGCTTCATTGAAGGCATCTTTTGAAGCATTGGCAGGGCACAAAACATCTGACTCTGTTTCTGAGGTTCCTGTCAATCCTGTAGGAACCTCAAAGCAAACCAGTTCCATCTTGGGACAGCGAACCAGGGAAGGAATGTGTCTTTGTGCTGGTCCAATGCGGATCCTGCCTCTTTATGCCATGCTTCCTACATCAGCGCAGCTTTGTGTTTTTGAAGAAGTCAAGGAAGGAGAGCGCCTAGTTGTTGTTGCCACTAATGTGGCTGAAACCTCTTTGACCATCCCTGGGATAAAGTACGTTGTTGACACTGGAAGAGAAAAGGTCAAGAATTACAACTCCTCTAATGGAATGGAAACATATGAGATACAGTGGATAAGCAAGGCTTCTGCCGCTCAACGTGCTGGAAGAGCTGGAAGAACTGGGCCTGGACATTGTTATCGCCTCTATTCCTCTGCAGTCTTCAATGACATATTTCTTGAATTCTCATGTGCTGAAATATTGAAAGTACCAGTTGATGGTGTTGTTCTTCTCATGAAATCCATGTGTATTGGCAAGGTAAGTTTTTTTGGGTTGGCTTATATTATTTTTGTCTTTCCACTTCATTTTCTTTTCTGTGCAATTAGAAATATAGGCACCGTTTTCTGCTGTTTGCTTTGTTTATTTGCGCTCTATTTCATACAATCTACATGTTCCATAAACCTCATATTTTACTCAAACCTCAGGTTAAGCATTTCCCATTTCCAACCCCTCCGGAGGACAGTGCCTTTGATGAAGCAGAGCTTTGTCTAAAGGCTCTTGAGGCGCTCAATAATGAAGGTAGGTTGACACCACTAGGGAAGGCAATGGCACGCTATCCAATGAGTCCTCGCCACTCCAGAATGCTTCTTACGGTTATTCAAATCATGCATGAAGTGAAAGATTATGCCCGAGCAAATCTAGTTCTGGGCTATGCTGTTGCAGCAGCTGCAGCTTTGAGCTTGTCAAATCCTTTCATTATGCTGTTTGAAGCAAGCCACAATGATACAGATGACTTGAAGCAAGATTGGAGTGAGAAAATTCTAGACAAGGAAGAAAAGTTGAGGAAAAAGAAACTTAAAGAAACTGCTAAATTATCTCGTGCTAAATTTTGTAACCCCACCAGTGATGCTTTAACCATAGCTTATGCGCTGCAGTGCTTTGAACTCTCTGAAAATCCATTGGAATTCTGTGGTGACAATGGGCTGCACTACAAGACAATGGAAGAAATGTCAAAGCTGAGAAGGCAGCTTCTTCAACTAGTGTTTAGCTCTGATTGTAGTGATTTCCAACGAGAATTCTCTTGGACTCATGGGATTATGCAGGATGTAGAAAGTGCTTGGAGGGTTTCTTTCAGTAAACACCCTCTTCTACTGAACGAGGAGGAGATTTTGGGGCAGGCTATCTGTGCTGGCTGGGCCGATAGGGTTGCTAAACGCATTAAAGGAGTTTCAGTGCTGTCTGAGGGAGATAGAAAAGTTAATGCAGCGAGATATCAAGCTTGCATGGTCAAAGAAACAGTATTCCTCCATCGTCGCTCTTCTGTTTCTAAATCTCCACCTGAATTTCTAGTCTATAGTGAATTATTATATACAAAAAGACCATATATTCATGGAGCAACAAGTGTGAAATCAAATTGGCTGGTTAAATACGCTCGATCATCATGTATCTTTTCTGCCCCCCTTTCAGATCCGAAACCATATTATGACCCTGTAGCTGACCAAGTTTTCTCGTGGGTTGCTCCAACTTTTCGCCCTCATCTATGGCCACTCCCTCTTCATGGTTTGCCCATCAAAGAAGATGCAATTAAGGTGGCCGTGTTTGCTTGTTCATTACTTGAAGGACAGGTTTTGCCATGCCTAAAAGCTGTCCGAAAGTTCATGGCAGCCTCACCAGCTAGCATTTTGAAGCCGGAGGCATCAGGTGTCAAACGAGTTGGTAATCTGTTAAATAAATTAAGTACAAGGGGAAGAATTGTTGACAGTTGTGCCATGCTAAAGAAGTTGTGGAAAGATGATCCAACAGAATTGTTTTCCGAAATTCGGGATTGGTTTCAAGAAGGGTTTCGTAACCAATTTGAAGAACTTTGGATGCAAATGCTTTGTGAAGTAAAGTTAGGTCCTAAAAAACGTTTCTCTAAAAGCGTCAAGGGACAAAAAAGGAGGATTTGAGTTTTGCTATTAGCCTATTACTATCATATTGGATAGTCGTACGACTGACATTTTTTCAGGCTTTGTTCTACATCTGAATGAATTTATCACACCGAGGTAACTCTTTAACTTTATATTGTTCTCTTGGTTCTGTTGCTATGTATGTAATCTCGCTCATTTTTGCTTTAACACTTGCAATTGGCACACTTTATTATCTGTTTTGCTTATTTTATTCTTTCTTGCTGAAAATTTGTAGAAATTCTGTTGTCAAGAAAAATTAAGGGCCTGTTTGAGCTCCATTTTTTGTTGTAGAATGCATTTTGGAATAGTAGATTGATGGAGAATGTGTGGTTAAAATTGAAGGCAAAGTTTTTGGGTTGCATGTAATACTATTTTATTAAAAAATGTGTGGTTGAAAAGAAAATAGAGAAAAATGTATTTTTAAAAAAATGGGGATCGAACAAGGGCTAAATTTTGTTGTGGCCCTGACGTATATATGAGTCAAATACTGGATGTCATGATATTATCTGAATTAGCTTCTTTGTTGTTTTGTTGGAAAGGCAAATGACTTGTGCATGGTTTCTAAATTGTATTGGACAGAAGGAATTATGATAATTTTTTCTAGTACTGGAAATAGGCAGCTTTCTTTGATAAATGCAGTGGTAAAGAAAAAAATCAAGGCCAATTCTTTGATCGCCTTTTCTTTTTCTTTTAATTTTTGGATAATGAAATCTCTACTGTTATTTCATTTCAATTATATTCCAAATAAAGTGAAGAAATTTATGGGTTTTCTTTACTGGAATATATATATAGTATGCCTCCAAATCTGTATTTGGATTAAGTATCTACACATCTTTAATTACAAGTCATATAGCTGTCTTTCCTGATAAAACAATGAAATCATATAGTACTGAAAATGTATCTGTTACCTCTGCAAAAGACATAGTTGAAAAGAGGTAAGTTATGGTTGGTTCTACCTTGTAAGATCTATTTACTCCTAAGTTATTGTAGGTATAGTTAATAATACTTGTCTTGAAAGATTCTTAAGAGCTCCATGGCGCCTGAAGATATGACTAAAAAAATTGGTGCATATCTTTATCTTTTCGCACGTCATGGAAAATGTAGAACAAGAACGTAATAAGAAAACTTCATTTATATTATATGTATATAACAAGTTTTCCTCTTAAATAATATGAAATGTGTTTTTGTTGAAACGTAATTGGGGGTTGGTTTGTGAATTCCCACTTGTTTTGTGATTTAATTGAATGTGAGTGCTTGTTTTCCCTTGTCGTCTAGCAGATGACGTTTTTAGAAGATTGGGGCTCTCTCGATAAAGATCTGTCCATATCTTTGCTTGGAGCTATTAAAGCTCGGAAGGCTAGCACTTTTCGTCTACCAGTCGTTGGAGGAGCAACTGTATGGTCTCAAGATACTTATTGCTTTGTTCCAGTTCGAGTCCCCTCAGGGCCACTGAGGTGAGAAATGACTGTAAACTTCAGGGCCCCGTGGGATTAGTCGAGGTGCGCGCAAGCTGGTCCGGACATCCACGGTTTAAAAAAAAAAAAAAAAAAAAAGATACTTATTGCTTTGTTTCTAATGTTTCAGCAGTTTCTCAAGTTGAAAACAAATTCCTGTCTTGTTTGACTAAGTCAACAATGTTTTTCCATTTTCACAGGCTGACATCCAGAGCTTGAAGGATGTTATTAGTTCAGCAGTTGATGTTATGCAGGGTATGACGTCATCAATATGTTCATTTCTACCAACGGTGATCTTATGAACTCAAATTATTTCCTACAAACGATCATCATGGCTTCCATCAAGTTGTGACTCTTTGTTCCATCTTGTCGCTACCACGAGATCTAAATCGTCTCCATTTCATCTCTCGTGACTAGACTTCTCCACTTTTAAGTGTTCACTTTCACGATATCACTTGCCATCACGATTAACTAGGGCCCACACCTTCGTTCAAATCTTCTGGACATGTCTGGAGATTCATTTGGTGCATCTTCATGGCTAGTCTAGGGCATGGCTCCAATACCAATTGTTGGGGCCCTGGGGTTCCAACCTGTTAGGTGGAGTAGCTCCTTTCTCGTATAGACGCAAGACTGTCACCGTGTCTAGCTGATTTGGTAATTATTGTTACATTATTTAGCTTATACTTCATCCTAAAAAGTTCAAATTCAGTTCATTCAACAAAGTCTCGGATTAGTTGCTCATAGTCACTGCTTATTATGCTAGAAGAAAAAAGAAAGGGTGTCAATTTGATCTTCAGCTGAAATCTGTTCTATTTACATAGCTGACCTGTGCCCGAATCATATTAATCATTTTGCAGGTTGAGGAAGTAAATTATTTGACGGCAGAACTTGCGAAAGTTACAGCTAAAAGAGCGAGTTTTGCTTGAACAGTGTACAGATCTTATATCCATGTTAGAAGACATGCAGGTAAAATGCATTTTTCTTCAACTCTCCCAGATAATTCTTTTTGTATCAATGATTGATTATTTTTCCTTTCATATAAAAATCCAACAGATCAAGTTTTGTAATTTAGACTGATAATAATAATTTTATTTTCTTATAAATGTCAATAAAGTTGATTAACAAATGATGCTTTTTAAGGTACTTTACATAAATGAGAAATATAGGACCCTTACAACCTCTAAATGTCTCGAAAATTAGTAGGGAAAATAAAAATTAAACTCGAGAAGATGAGGAAAAAAAAAGGAAAGGAAAATACTAAGTGAACATAGGGGACACATAAGGGTGCCACCGACACTCCCTCCAATAGGGGGGCGTCGGGTGTCAATTATGGACATCCTTATGTGCTTCCCTATGTGAGTGTAGCACCACCTTTGTTTCCTGTCCATTATGGTGGTGTAATTCTTGTCGAAGTGTCAAACCACTCTCCAACGTCGTCGTTTCAGACCCATCCGACTCTGTCTTCCGTTTAACCCTACTGCCGGCCGTCATTCTCGTAGAAAATTCTGCTTTTAATCCAAGATCCAAATCATTTGCCATATTGTCAAGTCCTTTCCTTTCAAGCCTCAATTTCAAATCTTGGGATTCATATAAATCCACGTTTGTTAGCTTCAGATCTTTCATCAAACTAGTCTAACACCGAAAACTCCGGCGATGAACGTATAACGCTGCCACACAAAACTGTCTCTACTGCTGATTGGCACACATGCCAGTTGCCTGTCCACAATAACCCCACAGCTCCATTAACTGGATTTACAGTCCTTCCACACGCTTCGAATAGTAAAGATTGAAACAGCGCTCCAGTTCACAAAATATCTCATTGCATATTTGTTTTTACGAGGTGATTCAACATGACATTACAAAACTTACGAAAATTGCGCACGTAATGAAAACATAAACATGACTAGTTGGTGACAATTTAAGTTTTTAAACGAGGTAGTTTAACACATACTTGGTCTTTCAGACTTGGGGAGGGAAGAAAGGAAGGACATAAGGCCAGCGCGGCCGAAGAATTTGGTGACAAAAACAGTAGCATTTGCTTGAGTTTCTGCACTTTCAATGCCTTGCAAACTTTGTCTTAGTATGCAATTTTCGTTGCACCCTTTAAAGAAGTATTCTACAACCATGGCAACGCATTTTTGTGCATCAAATTAAAATCTGAATGCCAAACACTCGGTAATTCTTTTCAGTTTCTTGAAAACACAAGAAATTAATGAATGAGAGGACTTTGGTAGACGAGGAGGAATATATAGAGAGAAGGGTACATGTGACGTTTCAATTTTCTCCTCTTTGTTTTCTTAGCAATTGGGTATTCATTCATAAGAACCAGAATTAGTAAAATTTCAACTGGAATCAAATCAAATTCAGTCCCATTTTAATTCGACTCAAGTTGTTTCAAGAAAAATATTTACCCCTACGAGTGTACCTATAATTTGCATGGTATGGTATCAATTTGTGGGTTGGTCCCATAATAAATTTGTGGGTTGGTCCCATCCTAGGTATGGTATCAATTTGGATAACTAATTAACTATCTACATTATGGAGATCCATAATAAAGCAAGATAGGATGTAATAAATTACTCCAAAAGATATGATTATTTCAAAGAAAATATATCATTTGCCCTTTCAATTATGTGTAAAGTTCTTTTCATTTTGAGAAAATTAGATAAGATTCCTTCTCTCTTATCTGGGTTTATGGAGGCTTATTAGTCATCTTTCACTTCATCTGTTCATCATTGATAAAAATTCATCTACTTAATCCACTTTGCTTATTTTATGTTTTCGTGTGTGTGAATAATAGTATGCAATAATTGCCCTTTGGAAAGCGACTCTCCTAAACGGGAAAAAAGCAAGGGCTTACCTTATCATCTCTTTTTAATTTTCATTTTCACTAAAGAGAAACAAAAGTCTTAAGAATATCATAGACATGTCACGTGGTATCTATCTAAGCAAAAAAACAATAGGTCACACAAGATTTACACTTCACTTCAGCTCATTTCGCCGTGCACCTTTTCATGTGCCCTCATAGTCGATAGGACCTTGGACGCCTTGTTCGAAGTGATTACTTCTTTCAAGGCGAGACCTCACATCTTGTTACAGTGTATTTTCGAAGTGATTGGCATCGTCATCTTCTATAGACATTACCTTAGGTAAAGATACTATGGTACGACAACAATTTGACAGTCCTACTACATGTATACTCACTCAACTTTTCAATCCGCATGCCTATGACCTAGGGTGGCTACTTTTCAGCCTACAGTCAAACGGGCACAAGCATATGACAATTAGGATTGACACATTTGAGCTTGACTAGTAAACCATTGGATGAGACCTCATGTCAGGTATCTAATGAACATCACATCTTCTCTCTTTGTATAAAAGTTTACACTTAGTGCCTTCTTAAGATAATGACATTCTTGTATTGCAATTTAGTAATCTTGAACCCCGACACTCATATTCTCATCCACTCTCTCACATCCAAATATTTTCTTCACTATTTGAATTTATCGTCGAAGTTCCCACGATAGTCACACCTCACTGGGGCTATGGTCTCGAGCAGTCTAACATGACACTCAAACGTGCAAGTAACATATACATGGATGGAACAGGAGTTAAGATATGTTGATCGTCGGATTTCGAGGTCAACATGTACTCGATAAATATATGTATTATGTACAAACATAGATAGATGATGCATATATTTTTGTTTTAGACGTGCAATATACTAACATTTTTGTTTAAAGAAATAAAAGGAAAGTGTACTTGAAGAAAAAGGAAAAGAAATTAACTTAGCACAACCTAATGTATGACTTGTGTGACTGTTGGAACTGTTGATGACATCCATTTTCTATCTTAATTAATAAAACCTAAAGCAATAAGATTCTCAGCCTTCTTCAGTTATGTAAAGCCTTTGCACAGTGGATCAGATAGCTTGTCCTGTTGTGACATGTCTCACGTCACATGAACTTTAACATTTTATTAATTAGGTCGATTTATTTTATTATATTTTCGTTCTTGATAAATTGATTTGATGTGACATTCTGAAACAAATTTAAATTCAATTTTGACGTCAAAGCACTAATTTATGAAAAATAAATTTGGTTTTCAAGGAGAGATCATGCGGAGGAAATAAACATTTTAGTCAAAATTTTATATATGATACTTACTCGTAGTTTACACGACATAAATAATATCCATACAAATACATAGAGTACACGTCAAACCCTAATTATAGCATTTCAGATAATAATAATAATAAAAAAAAAAGTCTTAAAATTCATCAAATCTCGAAGCAGGCATAGGCCGAATAACACTGGCGCTCGAGCAACCAGGCTTTCGGTCAGCGAGCAACAAGGTAGTGCTTAGGCGCTAAAGGCATAGTGCTCAGGCACCTCATCCATGTTGATTTTTCCTTTGGCGCACGAGCAGCGCTAGTTAGCGGGAATGTGCCTAATTTTACTCCTTAGTCCATCTTTTAGATTTCTTTAAGGTCTCTTTAAAGAATTTGGATCACATTTCAACAATAAAAAAGTATAACAAAATGTTAAAAAGGTGTCATTTTTGTAATAAAAACGCTCAGGTTACACGTGTTACAGAAAGGATAACACCGTATTAACATGTGTTATAAAAGTGTAACAAAATTGTTAAAATGTGTAAATAGTATTTTGTAATAAAAAAGAAAATTGTAGTATTTGGTAAAAAAGTTTATTTTTGGGAAATTACAAAAGAAATCAAGGGTTCAAGTTTCTAAATTCACAAATCAGGTGTAAAATTTATCCATCCCCCTCCCTCTCCCACTCTCTCCGTCATCTCTCAGCATCTGGCAGCGAACCGCAGCAATCGCGTCACGACGCTGCAGTTTGTGCAGCGTCGCGTCTAGACGGTGCTTTTGGATGTGGGTGTGGGTGTGTGTGTGCAGTGAATGGCAACCGACGAAGTGGAGTTGTGGTGTTGGTGTTGTGTCGGGGTGCGGTGGTGTTTGATTGCAGATGTGGTGGGTTCGGATCTGGTTGGTGGTGGTGTTGATAGTCTATGGTTGGATGCTGCAGGGTGGTGATGTTGTGTATTGGCGGCGTGGGGGTGTGGTTTTTGACCAATCGTGGAGTGTGTGGTGGATTGGTAGGTTCAGATCTCGTTTGA